>JARHVA010011108.1:0-45000 GCA_037957365.1 Torreya grandis
AGGTCTTTGTGTAAAGGTCTAGAAAGTAAGAAATGTCTACCAAAGGTCTATAACAAATGTGTAATGTTTTGATCAATGAAATAAAGGATTTATTTGTATAAAAATTAAATTATGGTACCCTCTCAAATATATTTTTATGTTGTTTATAAATAGTGAGTGTTAACAGATGTTCTCAAGTTCTATTATCGTGACTATGTTGGAGAACTAGAATTTTGTGTTGAATAATAGGTCTAATTATAGACTCCTAAACATGATTTAAAATATATGAAATATAAATAACCTTTGTATAAGTAAGGACTAATAATTTACTACCTTTTTACACCATAATCATTATTTAATTAGTGAAAAAGTGAAAATTCCATCTATTATGGTCTTCTCAAGTTCCAAAAAAAAATTGTAGTATGCAACAGTCCCTATAAATGAGTCATTTTATGTTATTTTGAATGCATTAATAATAAGTAATGATTTAAATATAATTATATTCTATAAAATGTTATGATACATGTGGGAATAGGTTTTAAAAGCCCATATATTATGTAAATAATCATTTAAATGTTCTCAAGATCCTTAGTCGACTATGTAAAAATAAAATTAGGACACAGTAGGGAAAATTTCTATATATCAAAATTAACCAACAATTTTTTTTTGAAATTTGGATAAAAATAAATCCTTGGATTCAATAATCTAATGAATCTAATTTGAGCTTTATTGGATAAGTATTGAGTGAATTATGGAAAAAATATAGTCAACTATATGTTTAAAATGTAGTCCAAATTATGTAAAGAAATTAATAATGAAATTTTAGTATAAAGCTAATATATATGGTTGATTTTATGACTAGGTGTAATGTTTCTATTCTATTTAATGTTCCATTACTATCTTATTATAAATATTTATAAATCAAATCTATGTGATCGGCTTGTAGGACAATGGTAATTGAAGGAGGTCAGAAAGGTAAAACAAAAGGAGAGATTATAAGATAAAATTAGGTGATCAAATAGTAAAATAGGTAATTTTGAGGTAATATTTTTGTTTCATATGTTAAAATATCTTCTTATGTCTGATATAAGGATCTGAGTATTTTAGAACTGTGCTAAATAAAAAAATCAGGGTTTAGTATGTTGTAAGAGACTCACTTATTCTCTTAGAATTTTATGAATGCCATGAAAAACTAGAGGAAGTGGTCTATAAGATTTTGGTAAGCATAAATGGTCTTGAATAATAATACAATAACCATTATAGAATATTGTGTATTAAATTGCTTTGATGAATTTATGGAAACTAGGTTTCAAGCAGACTAAAAGGAATATAATGTTAGAAGGTAATCAAAATTCAAAGATATAAAATAAAAGTTTTCAAAGTTTAGAAGAATATAAACATTAAAGAATATTTTGGACACAATTTTTGATATTTGAAAATATCTTATTGGTCTTATAAATACCAATCTTAAAAAGAATAATCTTAAGAGGATAAATATAGTAGTAGATAGTTTGAGTCGATAGTGTATAGATATAAAGAACATAAATTATTAAAATTGAACAAATATAGAGTATGTAAGTGGACTATTTTCATCAATTTTTGGCATCAAGGCTATAATCTCTCTAAAAAAATTATAAATTTGTTTGAAAGCTAAAAATTGTGGACAAAGGTTACAGGTTGTGGTGTTTAATATGTTTGATAAAGAGAGGTAGAGTAATAAGTAAAGAAGTTAAGTGTAAATAAGCCATAAAGGATTATAAGATTGAAAATATATAGCATAAGATCAAAGGAAAGATCAAGGAGAGATTAGATAAGAAATAAAATTCAAAGGTAAGGACTAGAATGGTCACCAAAGGACTAGGGTGAAAAAGACTTAGGTGAGGTGCTAGTGTTAAGAAACAAGTAAGATAAGCTTACTAAGAGAAGATAGGTCTAATAAGGCCTAAAGGTAAAGTGGAATATTGAATAGAAGATAGAGAAAGTATTAAGGGATTATAATAATTTAATTATCTTAGGAAGATGAAAGATACCAAGAAGAGAAACATAAAGGTAGAGAGAGATGAGAGTGGTCTTGTCAAGTATGATATAAGTTTTGGAAGAATACAGAAAGGGATTATTTATAAAAATCAATAAAAAAAATTAAAATGGCCTCTCAAATAACTTATGGAAAGAATAAAAAGACATCAAATGGTAGAGAGGTTGAATAAACAAATAAAGATGTTGGAATACCATTCCAAGAAAGAGTTTGGAGAGGCAATCAAGCCTCAAATTTTTAATTTTAACAATTTTTGTGATTATATGTTTTTAGGTACACAAGTGTATGAAGATGATTCCATAGATGAGTAAAATGAATAAAATAAGGATCTTGACCAGTTGGTTATAAAGGTATAACAGAAAGGACAAGAAGAAATGAAAGAAGCTCTCATTGCAGAGAATAACAGTGAAGATGAAAGAGTGATAGAGGAATTTATGACATCTATTGAAATAAGATAATATGAGAATGACAAATTATACATAGACATAAAAGATGACAAAGAGAATGAATAAATTTAAAAAGTCCAAGATAAAATAATTTCAATAAAGGAGGAAGACATGGAGGCCATCTAGCTTCAAAATTTGTGTTTTAATAGTGACATGAAAGAGGATATCTAATTAGAAACCTTAAATTTTGAAGAAAAATAAGATAAAATTCAAAAAGATATGCTTACAAAACATGAATAACAAAAGTTAAAATAAAGTAAATAAGATGTGAGGTTCTCTTTTGAGGAACCTAAAGTTGAGGATGAAGGCAACAATGAAACAAATGATAGTTGGAAAAAAACTATGAAGGCATAAATAGTTGATTGGCATGGATAAATGGAAAAATTAGAAATCAAGTACAATGAGGATCCAAATAATAAAAAAGGTGATATCTAGTCTAAAATCCATTATGAATTAATAAAAAATTGAGGACCAACAAGACATTAAGCTTGCAGTTGAAAAAGAAGTAAAGAGTATATATAATCATTTAAGAATTAATTTGTGTATATATTCATTTTTAACACTATTGAATATTTTTATTGCGATGGAAACTAAGAGTGTGAAGTTAAAAGTATGAAAAAGTGATGATCAAGGTGAACTAGCAGTTGATTGGGCAAAAAAACTCCATATAATCAATGAGAATACCAAGGAACAAGTATGTACCAAGCCTTGTTCACTTCAAGTAAGTTATGGAAGGTGAGGAACATCTTCATTGTTTTTGATAGAGACAAACAATACAAGACAAAAGATAAAACATCAAGAAACCAAAGAAGGATTGAATCAAAAATTAAAAAACTAGAAAAGGAGGAAAAGAAGATGAAACTCCTTTTGAGCAGGAGCTCAAAATTTTTCTTGCCAGGGTAGTCTCATATATGAGCATCAATATAATCATGTGAAATTTTTTACATAATAATTTCATTTAATGTAAAGAGTTAAAGAGTCATGAGTCAATAAAGGTATTTATAGGTTTTGATAGGTTTTAAGATGTATAAGGAGTCTTGTCTTTAGTATCTAAATGTGTTTAAAATAGTTGTAGTCTTGATTTTGACATTTCTTTCTATTCATAGAAGTTTTTTTACCAAAATCCTATATTCAAATATTAAAATTGTAATAAGGAGGTTTAAACCTTATCATTTATCATAAAATCATAAAACATCATGTAATAATTCTAGGGATTGTCACTATGATGTAAATGCCTCTTTTACTCCATAAAAATGTGTCATTATTCTCTAGGATAGGAATCTCAACATTAGAAAAGGCTTAGATAAGCATATGATAACTTAAGAATTAATTGAGAAAGACTAGATATTCTTACTTATCCTAAATCTATGTTGGGAAGGTGGAGAACTTAGACCCTATCCTAATATATATAACTCATTACATATATTTCATAAATGAAAAAAATTATGTATAAGATGTAAGAATAATATAATAGTAATTTAGAAAAGAAGCATGGTGTAGAAGTTGAGGTATTTGTGAATAAGTCTTTGTGTGGAGATAAAGTATGAAATGTCTAAAAGAGGTATGTAAAAAATGTGTAATTTTTTTATCAATAAAATAAAGGATTTATTTGGATGAAAATTAAATTATGGTCTCCTCTTAATTATGTTCTTCTATTATTTATAAAGAGTGAGTGCCAAGAGATTTTCTCAAGTTTTATTATTGTGACTGTGTAGGAGAACTAGAATTACATGTTGTATAGTAGGTTTAATTATAGAGTATTAAACATGATTTAAAATATATGAAATATAAATAACCCTTTTAGAAGTAAGGACTAATAATTTACTATGTGTTTTCACCATACTCATTATTTAATAAATGAAAAGTGACAATTCAATCCATTATGGTCTTCTCAAGTTCCAAAAAATACATAGTATGTAATAGTCATTGTAAGTGAGCCATTTTAAATTATTTTGTGTACATTAATAAGAATAAAATATTATAATATAATTATATTCTATAAAATATTATGATATAGGTGGAAAAAGGTTTTAAAATCCCATATAGTATGTGAACAATCATTTAAATGTTCTCAGGCTCCTTAGTTGATTGTGTAAAAATAGAATTAGGACATGTTTGGGAAAATTACTATATATATAAATTTAACAAACAAAAAAATTTAAAATATGGATATCAAAAACACTTTGGAGTCAGGAATCCAATGAATCTAATTTGAGTTCAATTGGTTAAGTATTCAGTGAATTATGGCAAAACTACAGTCAGCTATATGTTGAAAATACAATCCAAATTATGTAAATTAATTATTATTGAAATTTTAGTACAAAGAAAATATATATGGTTTATTTTGTGATTGGGTGTAATGTTTCTCTTATATTTAATGTTCCATTACTATCTTATTCAAATGACTTACAAATCAAATCTAAGTGATCAGCTTGCAAGATAAGGATAATTGAAGGAGGTCCAAAAGGTAGAGAAAAAAGAGAGATTTTAAGAGAAGATTAGGTAATACAATAGTAAAATAGGTAAATTTTATGTGATCCTTTTTTTTCATACTTAAAAATAGGTTTATATGTCTGATATAAGGATATAAGTATTTCACAATTGTGCTAAGGAAAAAAATTAGGGTTTAGTATGTTGTAAAAGACTCGCATCTTCTCTTAGAATTTTATGAATGCCTTGAAAAACTAGAGGTATGTGTACTAAGTGGTCTAGAATATTTTGGTAAGATTTATTGGTATTGAAAGATAATATAAGAACCATTATAGAGTATGTGTCTTAATAGACATTGATGAATTTATGGAAATCATGTTTCAAATAGACTAAAAGGAATATAACATCAGAAGGTAATCAAAATTCAAAGATATAAAAAATAAAATATTTCAAAGTGTAGAAGGCCAAAAACATTAAAGAATATATGGGACACAATTTTGGAGATCTGAAAAGATATTATTAGTCTTAGAAATACCAATCTTAAAAAATATAATCTTAAGAGGATAAAGCTATTAGTAGATAGTTTGAGTTAATAGTGTATAGGTATATAGAGCATAATTGATTAGAATTGAACAAAGATAGAATATGAAAGTGAACTATTTTCATCAATAACTTGATCCAACCGGTTCTAATAAGATATATAATTATATGCATCTATATATTATTTATCCCACATCTAAAAAAATTTAAAACCTGTAACTCATGTTCCTATAGAATATATGCTTATGCATTTCATATACCCCTTAAATATATCTAAATATATAAGTATTTGAAAACATATAAATTATATTATTTTAAATGTGTTTGAATATACAACCATCCATTTCATATCTAATCCAAACTAATAATCTAAAAACTATGAAATCTCTTAATCCTATAGTTACTGCCAAAATTTGAATCAAAATAATATTTTGAACCAATCTAAACTCTCTAAATCTTGCAATATGTCCAAAAATATGAATTTGATGTGCATTGATCCCTGTGTATATATGAAAATCCTATTAATATTCCACTTTTTGAAGTGAGGGATGTGTCCTTGAATTACTCATCTCAAGAGAAAACAATTGGCTGCATCATGTTATGAAAAAATATGTAATCATGTAGAAACATGTGCTAACATGTGGAGAATATATCATCATAGTAATGAATAGATAATTAAAGCATATGTGAAACATTTATTTCAAGTAATAAAAGTGTCATGTCAAGATATATATATATATATATATATATATATATATATATATATATATATATATATATATTATATATATGCATATAACAGTAACCATCACTTATATAAGCATTAAATAATAAACTACTTAGGAAAGTGCATAATGTGAATGATGGCACCACATATAAATGGGGAGGTGTATGATATGTATCATGGCACCTTAGACTAAGTAAAATTAATAATATTATAATACAATAATATATTAATAATTTTATAATCACATAATCTTATGGCCATGACACACATAATATCACTTAATATCACACAAGGTTATGGGTTACACACAGAGAGAAGTCATAAAATGAAAATATCAATGAAGCAATAATCATGAAGAATGCCAAGGTATAAATAAAGAGGAATATAGTGATACATTAAATCATAAAATTTGATGTACTAAGAAAAAATTAAACAAGTATAATCAATATTATCCTATTGAAAATGAAAAATCATCAATGAAGCATAAAATAATTGAAACTAGTTTACACTATCCATATATGTCAATGCCACAACATAATAAATTATTTTACCCATGAAATGTACTGTAAATAATATAAGAAAGAGAAATATGTGTAAACAATAAATGTACCTCAACATGATAAAATGGAAAGGTCATAGAAATATATAACATGTAACAGTGTAACCTATGGAATGAGATTCCCCTAGCATTGGCATGGCCCCTAGTTATAGGATTGTCATACATCTGTACATCTAGGTATCATGTGTATCATGTATTTCATGTATCTCACTCATATATAATGTTAAATACATGTGTTTATGAAAAATTATATGTAATATACCAAACATGTGATAACTTATATAAATGAATAATTGAAACTAGCAAACATGTCATGCTTAGGTCATGATTTTTCACTTTTAAAATATTTTAATTTTTTGTCATTTTTGAAATATTTTACAGAAATGTAAAAATGTTAACCAAATACCCCATCAAGGTGATGATCATGTGTGGGTTCTTTATCAATAATGGTAATGGTCACCATATTTTATAAAATATTACCATATGTAATTAAATCTGAATTTTAATCATGATTCATAGGATCTTATGTATGATGAGTGATTATAGGAAGCATAATATCCTATGAAATATAATGTATAGTAGGATAAATAGGTGATTTTTTTTCATTTTGGAACATGTTTAATTGTATGTAACACTAACTTAGGACATAGTATAGATATTGGTTGTCATGAGTCTTGAATGACCCTCTAATGTAATGGGTGTTGAAGCATTGGTTGTCTAGGAAAGTTACTACTATCCTTAGAATTATTTGTGTAGAATGAACCTTAGGAGGTTATATAACTAACTATCTAGGGTGAACCTGAATAAGTAAAGTAACTACCTTTGTATAAATATACTAGATAGGTGAAATAACCAACTATGGTGGTGGTGAAGGTAGAATAGGAAATAACTTTGGCTAAATGGGATACTCAAATGGAACACCCAAAACTATGACCACTTGATTGCCATGTATATATTTGACATGTGTACAGAAGATGGAACTATATGAATCTTATATCTTAAGGTGTATTAACAAAATATAAATTAATTTTGTGCTTTATAAGACTAATAATGTAATAATCACTATAGGTAATACCTTAAGAGGTATCAAAATACATCCCAAGGTGTGATCTTCCTTAAAATAAAATTATTTTATTATCGGTGTTGTATCCAAGATAATGAAGAAGTGTTATAATACAAATGTTTTCACTTGAAAAATTATCTAATATGACACTATGTATAAACTATAAAATGATGTAATTTTCAAATAAATAACGATGTATAAGTAATATCATCATTCGCAATCTCACTCTCATAAAATTTTATTATATGTCATTATACATGTGTGTTTTTAAATGTACCAATAATGGTGTATAATGGGTGATCATATTTCAAAGGAGTGATGTAGGGGTTCAAAGGAAAGTCTTATTTTCATTAGGATTATAACCTTCTTGACTTAATTTTGTGACTCAAGTAATATTATTTATGCTTTCAAGAGGTTCTTTAACTCCATTTAATGTTTCTAACACAAGAAACTGATCTTTAACTTTCTTGAAATGTATTTCTTGCAAAAAGATTGAAAACATGTTTTCTAGACCATATTTCTACATTTTCAACCTGAGTTTATTTACTAAATTTATTTTTAGGTATCCTAAAACCTTGAAACCAACATTAAATCCTCATTTGTAGCTTCATTCAATTTTAAGTGTTAAATTTCAAGTTAAGATGATTTTAGTACATTAAAACCCTAGTTTTGGGTTTTCTGATTGTGTATAGATTGAGAGCTTAGAATCAATATAAATTTAAATTTTAAATCCTATTTTTTAATATTTTAAAAGACTCTCCATGCATATATCCTACTTTTACTGTTGATTTTAGCACTTAACCAATCTTTAAAATTGTGAAAAATATCTTTTCGTGACTATTATAACCTTATTTATTAACTATAACAAACCTACACTTACCTCTTCAAAATTGTATCATGCATGAAAACTCTTCCAAAAAAACAAATATAAATTTAAATAAAAAATAAAATCTACGTACACATGATCTAGTTTTGAACTAGAAAAGTATAATTCAAATAAGGCATTCTTTCATTGTCCTGAGTGAAAATTATATTATACAACCTTTTCTAAACTTTGTTTTCAAATTTTCCTCCTTCAAATCATTTAATTCTTGACCTTATTTTATTATTTTCATAGTCTTATCACCTACTCATATCTCTCATAGCTCTCCCTTTTTTTGCTCCAAGCTCTTTAATAATCTAACTTAGTAAACCTAAGTTAAGACTTATCCTTAATTAAGTTTAACAAGATCATTTATGAGTTAAGGCATAAAAACTATTTAAAATCATGTTCTAATACATTTACTTACCCCTACTATAAGGATCATGAAATTTGGTTGCACTTTAATATGAGAAAGACTCTTTAAATGTCTTTTACAAATTCAATTTTTTAAATAGATAGTTTTGGTGGGAAAATTATTACTAAGTCCAAATGACTAAATTTTGGAATGTTAATGATTTTAAAAAATCCTTAATGACTAAAAAATACCTCCTAATTCTATTCAAGACCAAAGTTTTCAAAATGAAATTACTAAAAGCTAATGCTCCTGCATCAAGGAGGATGTGCATTGTATGTCATATGCACCTCAATAGTATCCTTAGTTTTTCTTATCATATGATTTGAAAATGGATCAAAAATTATTTTTAACTTTGAATTACCATTTAATTGTGGTCCTAACTCATTATTATATGTTTTAAGATAAATAATTTTATTATCAATGAGATCATGTATCTTGTGCCTTAACTTGAAGCATCTTTTTTTTAAATATACAACACATTGATGATAGCCACAATATGTATTACTATCATATCCTCTATTTATAAGTCTACTTATATAAACCTCTTGTGGGAGAGGGATAGATATAAGGTTACACTCTAGTAATTTTGGTAGTAGGATAAGATGAGGTTGAGGTAATCTTGAAAACTACCTCCTTTGTGGAGTCGAAAGGACAAGCCTATTAGTAGGTTGTGATACTGCATTAATTAATATATTTCCTTTGTTCATAATATCATTTGATTTAAAGTTGTAAATTGGTTTGATTTTAAACTTTAAAATTTATGTAGTTGTATTAGTAGGCACATACTTCATCTTATTCAAAGATATGAACTTAACTTCTTGATCTTGAACCATATGGGATAACTTGTCAAATGATTTAAATTTATTAAACACAATGATTTGTGTAGGGGAATAATAAAAAATTTATTGAAGATATATAGTAACTCATTATTATCCATAGGATTTGTCATCTTATAAATCATGTCATTATACTCAAAGCACATAGTTAGTGGCTAGTTCATTGGATCTTTGCTTAAGTTTTAAAATTTTAATTAATCAAATAATGTGCTAAATTTTGATCATCCAAAGGACTAAATGCCTTACTGATCAAAATGAAAGATAATAATACCATTTCAAAATATAATATTTATTAATATATTAAAATAACTTGGTTATGAATTTTTCATTGGATGCATAGTCTAAACATGTTGCATGAAAATATCTTAGATGTTTCTATGAATCAACCTTAACATCATAAGATGAAATCTTGAGAGATATAAAACTTATATTTAAGGGTTAAGATAAATTTTTTTGGGATAATGTACAATTAAGAAATGAATCAAAATGCATAGATAGTTTGAATATGATTTTGATCATGTTATACATATACTAGATAATTCATATATGTGATTGATAGAAAATTAGGAAGGTTGACTCCATGGAAAGAATGTAGATGTGAGAGAAAGGTGAATAAGATACATATGTGTGTGAAAGAGTCATGTAGGTGAAGATAGGGTAAAACTAGCATTTCAAAGTATTTAATACAAATTTTTTGTGACTAAACAACATAATTACAAATGATGATGCTCCAAAGCAAAATAAAGTTCACATGGAAATACCAACTCATTAACCAATTATTTTCAATGAGTATATGATATAATGTACTACCGGTATGGTCATAGGTTCACATAATCAAGCTCCATATATCACTTTATATGACCATGAGATTAAAAATGATGATACTAATAATGATCCATTATTTATACATGATTTTATTGATTCACATCATAAGATTATACATGGCATTATAGTATGCAATGGTTCTAGTCAAAACTTATGTCTGATGTCATTATATTTTATTAGAATTTGGAATTAATTTAGATATTAACTCTAATTAAGATAAAATGAATTGAATGGTAATAAATTTTATAAAATATTTATAACTATCAAAATGAAGTAAAGTACTGAAATGGATAAAGTTTGAATGAATGAAAGAACCTAACTCTAAAAATCATAAAGAGGACAAGAAGACTTAGATAATTAATACTTGTTATGGTGATTTTTTATGACTATAATATGGTTGGAAATAATAAAATTAGACTTAATTATTCATATGTAACTAAAAAAACAATTGTCACTATTTTGGGTCAAAATTGACTAGAAATAGTCAAGATCAATTGTTGTTCTTAACCCTATCGATCGATATTGAATTACACATGAAAATATAAAATTGATGTTATAATCACCTTGGACTTATTAAAATATTAATTTAAGTGTAAATTAGACATTTGAATGGGGTAGATGACTTAGAAATGACCTTTTCAAGGTTGAAACCCCACTAGGGATTGTGATCATTGAAAACCTGTAAAAAGAGAATCGGGGGTGTAATGGGTTGAGATGACCCTAATCACACCCATTATTATTTAATGTTTTCTATATATCTACAACACTTAAAAGAGATAATCAATCTTCACGTAGTTCTCCCACCTAGAGTGCTTAGTGTGATAGAACTTATTTATTACATGTATACATCTAGAGAATACTTGAATACTTGATATTACTTTTATTGACTTGGATAGAGTAGGATCATAACTTGGCTAAGGGTTGCTTCAAATGAATATAATCAAATTTGGAAAGAATGGGGAAGCTTTTCTCAGTTAATAATAGTATTGGTTATATGGGTCTTATGCACCAATTAAAGTTTAAACAAGGTAGTCTCTAACATTTTAGTATCTCAATGGAGGTAAAATCCACTCTAGAGCACCAATTTTAGGTATGAGTTAAACAATACTATGGTGGATTAGTAAACAAATCATGTTATTTGTTAACTAGGTTTGCTTGTAGTGAAATGAATTATAGTATACAAATCAAACCTAAATGGGTGAGATGGATGGGTGACACCTAATCTAGAGTGGCTATATCTTAGTTAAATAAAATTTAAAAGAAGGGAATGGTATAGTAGAAAATAAGGTTTTTTAATCTCAAAGGTTCACTTCCTAAGTTGGTTTCTTAGTGGACAAGTGATTTCAAAACTAATGCTTATTGCTTGAAGCTATTGCACACTCACAAGTAAACACAATGATGAAGTTGGGGGAGGAATGATATAGGAAACTTTATTGTCTTAATTTAAGTTTGCTTCCTTTAGAGTTGGTCTTACACACTTTTAATTAGAATATTACAGCTTGGACCAATAAGGCATCTAAGGTAACTATTGCACACACTTTATAAAATTATACCAATATAAAGAAAGCATTCATACACACTAAGAACAATAACATAGTTTAAACTAATAATCTATAAGATATACTAACTTTCAATAGAGTTTGCACATCTACAGTTATCATATATTGATAAAATAATCATAATTTATCTATAGCTTCTACACACTTAGAATTATTATATTATAGCAACCAAAAAATTAAAACCTTAATATCACATGAGTGGAAGGAGAAAACACCAATGTAATTGCATGATAATCAAAATTTGACTTCTTGTATTGATCAAATCTTATAACACTTTGGAATGTGAAATTACATTGATATATAGACTTGGGGATGGGATGACTCATCCTCCAAGTGTATGTAAAATCATGGTTACATGTTGTAGTTAGAACCTCATTTATAACTTTAGTCTCAAAATTTCATGTTTTGCATGTTTGTCTCTAATTATAAGCATGTCAAAATTAGATGTCATGTGTATGGAAATAAAATGTGTGCATGCTTAAAATAGTTTAATAAACTTTACATGTATGTTATAAGTGTAAGTATACTATAAGTAAGTTATGCATGTATACATACAAAATTGGACTTTGACTCAAAGTTGACCAGGTGCTTGCATGGCTAATGAGGTTGTTGAAGGCACTAAGTGGATGCTTGTATTGAACTGGAAGTTGTAGTGTCAACATTCTTATTTTCTTCTAAATCCTAGTAATGTTTACATTTTATGCCATACTAATATTTTATTATATCCATATTAAATAGAAGAGGCCTATGCACTTTGTTTACTTTCTCTAAGAGCCTTGCATGTTTAAATTTTGTAGCCTTGAAGTTAGATCTGAAGATATCAACTTTAGTGACTTTCTTCTTGGAAAAATTGAATTTAACCTCTATTTCATCTATGGTTTTCCCTTGTATATCCGACTTGAATTTATCTAAATCTTGTTGTAAGAACTAGTCAAAATTGTCCCTACTAATGTGTCTTCCTATAGAATCCCTAGCCTAAAAAAGCTTTAGTTCATCCAAAATTTTCTATGTGAGAGTCTCATGTTTTGAATAATTAGGTATTAATACCTCAACCACATCAATCCACTCTTTGGTCTCTTGTGTTTTAATGACCACCAAGTTGAGGATATTAGTATCCTCCAATGATGCCATCAAGTTAAAATGTGCATATGCCTTGCAATTTTTTTTAAAAATAAGGAATTTGAGTTTATTCTCATCAATATTTAAATAATTAAACAATTTAGTGGTATCTACTATGTGGGGTGCCAATTATTTTCTCATTATGATAGTATCCTCAATAGTATTATATAATTTGGATGTTGAACTCTAGATGTCCATCTCAATTTGGGCTAGAACATAAATAGTTTGGCTATGTTCTCTTAGTTATTCTAGTTATTTCTCTATCTCTATATATGTTATTTTAGTTCCTTCATGAATTTATACTAGATCATCTTTATGTGTTTCAAAATAGGATTTAAAATATTCTATATATGGGGATTACCCTAGTTTTCTATCTTTACTCTTGTAGACATCTAAAACTAGCCACAACTAGCTTTTGACCAGACTTCAGACTAATTCCTACCAACAATTTCAAATTAAGCTTAAGAATCATTGAATGTCCTAAATTTTCTTATGCAATATTCATCAAATCTCATAATCATATTGAGGCATCCCTAATTGGGGTATCTTATTATATGCAATAATAACCTCTGATGGATTCATCCCTAATCATCTTGTGGCATTATAACAATCAATTTGACCTATGGACTTATTAAATGGGGGCACTTACACACTTAAATCAAATCTTGGAAATGATAATGGCTAATAAGAATTACTTAACAAACTAAACCAAATTAAAAGCCTAGTTGAATTATCCATTTGAAATTAATGAAAATCTAAAAAAGGAAATTCAAAAATTCAAAATATCCTAACCTTTCATCATTGCCTTTATGAGTTGTCAAAATCTTTGAAAATATCCTAAAATATCTATTTTATAGACCCATGCCTAATAATTGAAAATCATGATTACTTGATAACTATTAACTCTATTGGGTTTATATTTGACTCACTTAGGCTAGGTTTAAATCCATTCCATGCCTTAAATCAACCCTAACTCACATTGGGTGGGAGTTCAATCCTTAGGCTATAAATACAATGCCATGCCTCTTCATTTTTAAGCTCTCAAAAGCCAAAGTTATAATGAAAATTTGGAGAGAGACAAGCCATTTGATTTAGTTTTATAATGCCAAAATTGCTTTATAATTAGTGTTATAATGGCAAAATCTTGAGCTAAAGCAAAATCAAGCCACATCAAAGCCAATGGTGCTAAGGAGAGAAGGATCCAACAAGATTTAGTTTCCAAAAACTACTTGATGCACAAACCA
Organism: Torreya grandis; assembly: GCA_037957365.1. NCBI lineage: Eukaryota > Viridiplantae > Streptophyta > Pinopsida > Cupressales > Taxaceae > Torreya > Torreya grandis. The sequence continues at coordinate 14,640 of JARHVA010011108.1, forward strand.
AGAAATCCACTCAACAAAAGAATTTGGAGCTCCCAAGGAAGGTAAAAAGTTTATTGTCTTTTATGCTTTAGTTTTGCTTTCATCTAGTCTTTGTTACTAAGCTCTCCCCAAGTTATAGGCTTGGAGTGTAAGTGTTAGTGTGTTTTTAATTGAGTTTTGTTACTTTAATTAATATTATACTAACCTCCCTTCTTGGATTTATATGATCACAAATGGCATTCCCAATGGGATGTTACCACAAAGTCACTCCTAAAGCCTTTAAGACCACTAATGATTTTCATGTAAAAATTTGAGCTTGTTAATCAAAATAGGTGAAAATTGGAGGCTAATAGACATTTTTCTAAAAGTTGTGAAGTTTCCCTATGCAGTTATGATTTTGCTCTCTGGAATCACAATATTGTAGTAATATAATAACTCACATAGTCATGGTTTTTTCTCCATTTTTACATTTTTACATCTAACTGTCAAAGTTTTAAATAATTTATTTTTGCATGTAGGGTAATTAGTGATATTTTAATACTATTGATTCAAGAATTACATTATTATCAAAGGTTCAGCAATATTATATAAACTTTGGAAATTTTACCTCTAATTGCTAGTAGTTTGGCTAACCATTTCTGATCAAGTTACAATATCATGACTTTTAGAGTAGTGATACCGCCCTAGTTTTAGTGATTTTTCAACTAGAGTATCAATATTGTATTTTATACTCTATTTTATTGCAAGTTGTGAGATTGAATTGATAGTTTTATTTTTATAGAGTTATAATTTTGCTCTATGTTCTATGGTTTTGCATTATGTAAATGATTTAATTATTTTTAGGAAATTAGATGTTTAATTCCTAAATAATAAATGGGTCTATTTAGATAAAATTAGTAAATAATATGCAATAATTAAGCTATTGATTTGTTTACACAAGTTATATTTTTTCCTTTTCTAAAAATAGTAATGAGTGAGAGAAAATATAACTTAACTTATTCTAGGATATTATGGCTAAGATAGAGTCTAACATTAGAGGAATAAGATTAGGACAATATCACAAATTGAGATTTGGAGTTCATTCTTTGATTGGATAGGACCATCAAAAATAGGACACCCTATTGTCTGACACTATAGTCTTGGTCTTGTCGTTATTGTCCAAATTACTCACAGAGATATGATTTTTTTAGATTTTATTCATAATGTTTGTGTGAGCTTGTGTACCAAATTTCAGATCCTTATTGTCAATTAAACTCTCTATAGAGCTAATTTTTCATGTGCTTGTGTCTTTTATGTAATTAAATATAACTTTTCAAAATAAGGAAAAGGGGTTAGTGTGTAAAAGATACATTTGATGTACTTCACACCCCATGTATGGGCAGGCTACCTACATACCAATGCTCTAAAGAGGAATCAAGTTATATGTAGTTCTCCCATTAAAGTGCTTGGTATAATAATGTGATTAAAATGTAAGTAAATGTGAAACTAGGTGTATGTGTAATGACTAGGGACTAGTGTAAAGGTTTGAGTAAGATTGAAATATTGTTGGATAGTTGTATGCAGAGAATAGGGAATATTACTTAAGTAGTCTTGCTTGTATTCTTGCTTCTCTCTTGTAAATGAGTGTCAACCCTTATAAATAGACTTTGAATGGCCTTTTATAGTGGATTTAATGATCATGGGTTAAATTAAATCACATTAGGCCAACATGAATTAGGATAAGGATTCAAGAAAATATGATCGTTAGGACCAAAAGTACACTTGGACAACAGTGCTAAAAACTAGACACCTTGGGTTTTAGTGCTCTTATCCAACTTAAGTGATGTTATCCAAAGGGAATGAGACCTAGGAGGATGGATCTAAGCCTAAGAGAGCTACTTGGGTCTATAAGGGTTAAGTCTAGAAGGATATGGATGATTAGAAATCAATGAAAGAAAAGCCTAAAAGGGTTGTGCAAGTAAATAAGAGGACATATGGATTAGGTGTCATTAGCCATACTCAATTAACTAAATTTCACATTTTATATGACTACATTTTCCCTCCTTTATTCTAGTGATGTAACAAATTGAAATACTAGGATAAAGGAGAAATAGAAAGCATACATGAACTTACCTATAAAGGTGAAGCTCATGAAGTTGTGTGATATTGTATGTGTGTATAGAGAGCATGGTGTAAAGTGTGAATCTATAATGAAAAACATAGAGTAGATCAGTCCTTACTAGATACACTATATCTAAAATAAGAACATAAAAAAGCTAGGTAAAATAGGGAGGAAGAGAAAGGAATGAATACACCTCATTAAGTATGTGAACCAATACAAAACATGTTGTGATGCTAGATTGTGCTAGGTATGTGTTGTACCAAAATTAATATCATGAAAAAAGTTGAGTGTTCAATTCCCTAAAAGTGGCTCAAGAATTCAAAGTTAGGCCCTTTGTCTCTATTATCACCTACTAAGTAAATATAATTAATCATGCATGTGTTAATCGATGTTTGAACTATATGTCAAATCCCTGTAAATAGTTAGTTCAAGAATGCAAAGGCTAGCTCGTCCTTTGGCTCCATCATTACCCCATGAAGTGAAGCTATGAAGTGATACTAGTATGAAATAGATGTCATACAAGATGGCTCCTAAAGCTCATGAATGTACTATAATCTGACAATGTTGGCATGGATAGATAAATGTATGCTAGAAACTAGGCCACTTTTGGCCATTTTGAAAGATGGAGATTAGGCTTGTATGAAAGCCACCCAAAAATGGTTTAATAGGCTTATATGGAAGCCAACTCAAGAACTTGGGTACTCAGGAAGTTAATATTATATGAGATCCAAACTTTAAAAAAATGATACCAACCACCTATAGATGGAGTAAGGCACACAACTGCTGATAATGCAGAGGAAAAATAAACTAAACTTAGAAAGAGATGAGGACCAATGTGTCATGCACATTATCCCTAATAACTAGTGCCTAGAACATGGATTCTGATTTGGAAGTTATATCAACTACCTAATTTAAAACTAAAAGTGAGAGCCATCATTCCATACATGATGCCCCCTATATCTAGATTCTCTAAGTAAAAACTATACTAAAACATGTTGAATATGGACTGTGTTCTACTAATAAACCTATGACTAAACTAAACTTTCTATTTATTTCTAAAAAAATGATTTTTCTATTATCTAAACAAGAACACCAAAAATAAGACACCCTACTATCTAGCATTAAAGTCCAACTTTGGCACTATTACCTAGGGCCAAATTTGATGTTTTTTCTAGATTCTCTACTATCTACCTAGTCTATTTTGCCTGGTTTGATGTCTGGATTCTATTTTAAGTGTTCTAAAAATTATTTTTTTGACCACTAAGGGCTTTGATCCTATGACAAAACCTCTATTTGTTGACCCCTCTTTTGAGGGGAGGAATGAATACCCTGTAATGACTACCCTAAGAAGAGATATCCCTAAAAGTGTGTTATGATGCATAGATACATGATATAGCAATGATACTTGACAAGATATCTTGATATATATATCAATATTTGTATTGAGAGATTTTTAGATCAATAGGGGCATGCATAGACATATATAACAATGTAAAATCATGTGTAATGTACTAAAATAGAATCAAAGGGTTAGTTGTTATCAAGGATGGATGGAGCATGGTGTCCATCATGGCATCCAAGAAAGCAAATAAATGCATGATATAGATCATGGCATTTGTAAACAAGGATAAACAATCAAGTAAGAATCATACAAATCAAGAATTAAGAAGCATATAAGGGTGGCCAAGGGGCCAAGAAAACAAGGGACATGGGCACATGTCACTCATACTAGAAAGCAAACATACTTCAAATGCCACATACACATACCATATAAGAAGCAATATTGGCATGAGAGCCATATTCATATAGAAGAGTACAAAAAAGGGACATTGGCAAATGTCCAAAGGCACACACACATAAATAGAAGTAAAGGACATTGGCAAATGTCCTAAGGCACATATAAGAGACAAGTAGGAACTGAAAATGCAATCGAATAAGCTATGCTAAGCAAGAAGAGAAAGCATGTAATAACTGGAAAGATAGAATCACATCTAACTAATCAAAGTAAGAGTGAAAGTATGCAAGACATGTTTAGTTTAAGACTAGGTATATGCTAGAGAGATACATAAGTGTTTTATACTAGTGAAATGTCAATGTAGTGATCTATTAAGTAATGTACATCATCATGATAACTTGGAGTGTGTATTGTAGGAATGACATAACCTGGATGGTGTAGTCATGTAGAAGATGCCTCTAGTGGGTATGTATATTGATGTATATCTCAAATGTAGATGTAGGATGCCCCCTCAATGGGTAGAGTGAAGTAATCGAAGAGTTGGATATCACTACACACACTCAAAGAAGATCAAGTGAAGCATGGTAATGTAGATAAATTGGCATACAATAACATGAAATAATAAATGTAAGTTCTAGTATAGTAGTAGCAATGTAAAGCATATATGTTGCATATAATAAAAAAAATTGTTTTTTGGATATATTTGAATTACGTACAATCAATGTAAAAGAAATTATGTACAATCAAGCATAAGAAACTATGTACAGGTAATACTAAGAAGAAATAATACTAACCGATGACTCTTAGAGGAGACTCCCTGTCATGGTGTCCTGTATTGAACAAAGGAATCATGCATGATTGTGAAGCATGAGGGAATGGCTACAAATATGATTCTAAATATTTGGATTCATTGTCAATATCTTAGAAATCATAATAATTTATGTTGTTCCACTTATCATTATCATCATGATTTTTAACCAATGGAATGCTAGTGTTGACTTTTGTTGTATCTAGATATTTTTATTTTATAAATTATGTCTATGAATGATTTTCCTTTGGATGTTCAATAAATCCCAAACCTTGGTGACAAACATTATCAACTACTAGAATAGGGATAGTAACGCCTTGAGCTTGTTTGCCCAACCCTTGACCTTGATAATCAGTTTTTTAATATATTAATGACCAAACCCATACTAATTTGAAAGTTGAGCCTCATTTTGGAGAGTTAGATTTACATCTTTTTCATGCTTTACCTATGCATGTGATATTGTTCCTTTCTCTAATTTTGCTTTTTGATCCTTTTGTTGTTCTGAGTTATGCTTTGGTGACCACTTTTGTACTATTTTTGAATTTGACCCTTTGTGAATGTGTTCATATGTCACTATGGATTTCTTGACTGATTTACCAATTATCTATTTTATATGTTGTTTTAATGCCATACATAAATCTATGTGATGCCCATGCATTCTATGATATGCACAATAATATCTAGATCTTCTCACCAGATGTAAAGGAGGTAGTTTGATCAAATTATATTTAACCATTTCACTTAGTACCTCACTTAGACTCTTATTTGATCTTTGAATGATTTTTGAATCACTAGTTGTACAATTACTTTCTTTTTATTTATTATTTTAATATGTAACATTGCTTGTAACCAATTGACTAGGTGAATGTGCATATACATGATTGACATTAGGGTGTCTTTGAGGCTTTTAGATTATGATCTAATTTTCCAATGTTGTGATATTTTCATGTAATATTTTTGTGTGTGTAAATATAAAAGTAATTTTCTCATACTAGTGATTTGATCCCTTAGAGTCTCACAAGTACAAACCCTAGTTTCTTTTGATTGAACATGTAAGCACATATGTTGAGGATGGTTTCAAGAAGCTATAGGCTGAATGTATGCATTAGGAATAATATTATAAGTTTTAGATTAGGGGTAAAAGCAGGTTTTGAAGGGGCCCCGAAACCCTTTAACAACGAGCAAAAAGAGAGCTATATAAGCCCACAGGCAACGCCTTAAAAACACTACTTAGAGGTAGTAAACACAGACATAGAATTGTCCTGCAACCTAGAGATTCAGCCAAACAAGGCCCAAAAAACAAAAGTTAGAAAGAACAACAAACAGAACACTAGCAAAATAAAACCAGAGATCAGTACCAGTTTCTTAATCGAAAAAAAGGACCAGATTATTCATCCAGTTCCAAAATCAGCTTCCTGACTTCTTTTTCTTTCAAAGCAATTTCCTGAGTGGAAGCCTCCAGCAAGTCTCCTTTTTGTGTGTCTTTCTTTTTGGAGCTTTGCTTTGTCCTCTTGCAGGGACCCTCTATTACTTTCGTCTCTTCATTGGCTCGTTTCCCAATATTTATTGTGGCTGCACAGATGTTGGATGTAACTTCATCCATTTTCTTTCTTTTTTCCTTTATAAGCTCCCGGAGGTTGTTTTCATAAACTTTAAGCTTCACAGGGATCTCGCTTAACTGGTTTTCCATATCATTTACTTTGTTCCAAACAGCTTCCATAGATTCTTCCAGTGTTTCCAATTTTTTCTTTAGATCAATGAACTCCCTACACAACCATGCATGTAATTGGGAAGAAGACTCAGCTTTACTATTAGCCCAAATCAAAGGAATTTTTATTTCCTCATTCTGTTTCTTCCCTTTCCCATCCTCAGCCTTTTCATTTGGGCTATTTCTAGCTTCTTCAAAGAAGTCTTCTTGGCTCTTTAATTCCCGCTCATTGGATCCTTCTTCAATGTCCATCTCCATGTTTTGATTATTTTCCTAGACTAGGATTTCCTTTTCATTCTTTGACGTTGGGTCCTCACTAGAATCTTCCTGGACAGTGTCATCCTCCTTGTCTTTCTGATTATCCTCTTTCTCTTCTATTTTGGTTACAGAGTCCTCCTCAGTATTGTCTTTATCTTTTTCCTTTTCCTAAGGTCCTTCTTCCTCATTACTAGCATTGGTTTCCCAGCTCTCTGTTTCATCTTCTTCCACCAATTTTTCCTCCATGGATTCTCCAAATCTCTCCCAACCCCTTTCTCCTACTGCATTCTGTGTATTAGGAATAGGGGTCTTAGTTTTACCTCTTCTGCTTTCATTTTCATCCTTTTTATTCCCTGTCAATTTGTTTTTCCCCTGTTTGGGAAACTTTACCAGTGCCCTACTCTTGCAATAGCCTTCAATGAGTAGGATAAGGCCTTCATGAAGAATAGGGCGCAATTCTTTCTTCTTATGAGCATAAAGGCTTTGTATCAGGGAGTAGCGAAGGTAGAATGGAAAAGACTTACCTTATGCCTGAAGTGGTTGAGGAAGATGAAGTGGAACTTATGCACTCATTTACTTCTACCATCCAGTATGAAGTATTCCCTAATACAGCTTAGGACGTCCCTCCAAATCCCTTTTATCTTGTCCAGCTCATAAAAAACACCATTTTTAACAATTTTCTGCTCCTCCTCATCTGTTTTGGGGAATTTGCAGAATGCTTCGTTCGATATGTTGGTTTGCTTTGAGAATTTGATTCCTACCATTGACAACCCTGTAACCTTGACAAGAAAATCCTCAGTTAAATTGACAGTTACTCCATGCAGGGTGACCTTGTCGTCAGACCAATTTTTATAAAAGGCCGTCGTGATGTGCGGTTTGGATCCATGAAGCCTTTCCATGTAACTCGTGACATTTCCTTTCTGTAAAATTCTCCATACTTGGTGTTTCTCTCTCCATTCTTTGCAACTCTTGGGTTCCTATTTATGGGGTTCTCCCTTCCTCTCACGCACCATACTCATTTTCTTAGAATCCCGTTTACTGTGAATGTTTCCCTGGATCCTGCTGCTGTCAAATTGATTTGGACACTGGATTTGTTTATGGCTTATCAGGCTCCTCTTCTCCCTCTTGAGGGCCTTGCTTTTTGATAAAAGGTAAGGAATAATATTATAAGTTGCCTTACCTTTTGCATGGGTGATATCATGGACCTAGTTAGAGGGAAAGTAGCTATCACCCTCTTGAGGGAGAGTAAGAGAAGGGATTTCTTTCCTATGCATGAAATATGGCATTGAAACAAGAGTAGCCAAGGAGGCATATAAATCTAGGTAGAAACCATGTATATGGTCTAAAATGAATGTAAGTGGAGTTATAAGTTATATAGAAATATGATTATAAATAACATTCCACATGAGAGATAGCAAACAAGGGATAGAGAGTATATATTTGTGCATGAATGCATAGAAAGTTTTGACATGAATCATAACATTTATAGCATGTTTAACATGATAAGATTTACAAATTTTCCATATGAGTGATTGAAAGTAAAGATAGATATCATGAATTTTTTCATAAAGGCATATAAATTATTGGCATGCAACATAACATTTTGAATGCATTTAGAAAAATGGAATTGAGAAATATTTCGTATGAGCAAAAGAGAATATGCAAAAATAATTTTAAAATTTTGTACATTTTTGGCAATGAATTTTTTAATACCATCCCACATAATGAAACATAATAATGAAATGCAAAGAATGAAGCTTTATACTAACATATGATAGACTTCATCATTCATGTACATGATAGGGCCCATTATGGTTTCCTTGTTATTTGCAAGAACTATAAGAAAATTTTGTACATAAGCGAGAATCATTTTTGTAATTTGATTATAGATGTAAGGTGATACCTCAAGAAGCAAATAGGTGCTAGCACATGAAACTAGGGATTTAACAGTGATAGTTTTGTAAAATACTATGAATTTTTGAAATTGAAATTGAATTTATGATTTAAGTATGTAAGTAAAAATTTAAAAATTTATGGGAGAATGTTTGATTTAATGGGACCTAGTGTGTTTAACTAGGGTTTTGCAAAAAATGATTTTTTTAAAAAATTACTATGAATTTTTGGAATTTGAAGTGATTTTCTAATTTTAATATGCAACTAAAAATTCAAAAAATGATTGGAAAATTATTGGGAAATTACTAGGAGCTAGTTGATGTAACTAGGATTTGAAATAAATTTATTTTAAGATTTATTACAAAATTTTAAAATTTGAGAGGAATTTATGATTTTAATATTCAATAAAAAATTTAGAAATTAATATGAAAATTAGCTAGGAATTTACCTTAGGGTTTCTAGTGTTTTTATGCAAAATTCAAAGTAAGTCAAGTTCACCAAATGATTTAATTATTTTTAGGGAATTAGATGTTTAATTACTAAATAATAAATAGGTCTAAATAGATAAAATCAATAAATAATATGCAATAATTTAGCCATTGATTTGTTTAAACAAGTTGTATTTTTGCCTTTTGTAAACATAGTAATGAGAGAGAAAATATGACTTAGCTTATTTTGAGCTATTACAGCTAAGATAGAGTTTGATACTAGAGGAACAAGACTGGGACACTATCACAAATTGAGATTTGGAATTTTTGATTTAATTGGATAGGACCACTAAAAATAGGATACCCTACTATTTGGTGTTGTATTCTTGGTCTTGCCATTGTTTTCCAAACTACTCATAGAGATATGATTTTTTTGGGTTTTATTCATGACATCTGTGTGAGCTTGTGTAGAAAATTTCAAATCCTCATTATTAATATAACTCCTTGTAGATCTGATTCTTCATGTGCTTGTGTATTCTATGTAATTAAATAGAACTTTGGCAAATAGGGAAAAAGGGTTAATGTGTAAAGGATACACTAGACACACTTCACACCCTATGTGTGGGAACACTCCCTATATACCAATACTCTGAGGAGGGATCAAGCTATATGTAGTTCTCTCATTGAAGTGTTTGGTTTAATAGTGTGATGAAAATACAAGTAAATGCAAAACTAGGTGTACTTGGAATGACTAGGGACTGGTGTAAAGGTTTTAATAAGCTTGAAATACTATTGGATGGTTATATGTAGAGAATAGGGAAGAGTGTTTGAGTAGTCTTTCTTGTATTCTTGTTTTTCTCTTCTGAATGAGTGCCAACCATTCTAAATGGACTTTGAATGGGATTTTATAGGGGATTTAATGATCATGGGTTAAATGAATTCATGTTAGGCCCATATGAATTAGGATAAGGATTTAGGAAAATATGACTATTAGGACCAAAATTACACTTGGACAATAATGCTAAAAATTGGACACCTTTAGTTTCAGCATTCCTGTCCAACTTGGGCATTGTTGTCTAGAGGGAATGAGACCTAGGGGATGGATCTAGGCCTGAGAGAGTTGCTTGGGTTTATAAGGGTTAGGTTTGAAAGGTTGTGGATGACCAAGAATTAGTGAAAGAAAATACTTAAAGGGTTGTGCAAGCAAATAGGAGGACCTATAGATTGGGTGTCATTAGCCATACTCAAGTAACCAAATTTCATATTTTATATGACTATAGTAAACCTAAGAATAAGATTTGAGAAGTGATTTATCATTCATGAAGTGATTCTAAGCAAAAGGACTTTTTAACACGTTTTTTAGGACCCAAAGTCCATAAGGAGAAATTTAAACCACTTTTCACTTGAAATTTTCACATTTCAATTAGTGTTTTAATAATCTTTTTATTTACATCATTTTCACTTTGTCAAAGTTTTTAAAAAATAAATGCCAAGGGGATGAAACTTCATGACACACTCATTTTCATGCATTAAAATGATCTTTAAACATTTAGTTATGTTCTCTTGATAGTGTTCATTATATGTTTTTTTTGTTAAAACTTATTTATTTTAGTAAAATGATTGACGCATGTTCTCTAGGGAAGTGTTGATCCTAGAATTCATCTCCCAGTATTATCTCAACCCCACTCCATAGTTAGGTATACAAATAGAGGTAAACTTATTGGGATGTTTTTTTGAGAGGTTAAACAATCTCCATTAGTAATATATTTTCTTATACTATAAGGACAATTTGGACATTGCACTACACTAACCACATGATGTATGTAGTGTTTGTGAAAAGGATAAGACCTTTTCATAATAAGCTAATTTACATGGATCCAAATGATGTGACCATATCTTATGTTATCCACACTTCTGACCATCTAGAAATGCACTAAAATTGATAGATTAGAATAACTCCACTTGTCATGGGCATACTATTGATGCAAGGTAAGTAGATCAAAGTTCAATGTCATAATACAAACTCTTGGGAGAAGATGGGGCATAAAACCCCTACTTTTCATGTGCTTTTATTTTTTGTATTAAATATTAAAATCCTTAAAATAATGAGTATATTGACATAATTTTACATTAAAAATGCAACCTTATCAGTTTTAGGATTTAGGACATTACACTTAGGTGTTTGTGTCATTTTATCCTTTATTACATGATTTTTAAGTCTAAATTATTGGTTTATTATTCCCACATAAAAATAGGTCTTGTGTATATATCACTCTATTGTTTTAGGAGGTGTTATGCCATATATTTGGCACCATACCTTTGCCTTGGTCTTTTTGACAAATCTTTGTGTGTGTGTCACTTGATTGAAAAGGGTAATGTTACATTGCCCAATTCATTTTGAGTCTTGTTCCTTGGAGTCTTAAAATAAACCATTGATCATATCTTTAGAGTGTGATAATATAATTACACTACTTGAGTCATTTTATATACTTGTTTACCTTGTGTCTAAGTTTCTAATTTCCAAACCAATCTATGTGTGCCTTTTGGATCTATACCTAGTGCCATTAAGTCATTCATTTTTGTTTGTTCAAATAAGCCTAGTTTCCTAAAGTTGAGTTTTAAATTAACCTTGAATAATTCTAATTCAAATATTAATTGATTTTTGTTTATGCCTTGTGTAATTTTGGCTTAGACACTGATCTTTTTCTTTTGGGTTGTACAACTTAGGTTAATTCTTTACCCAATTTTGAAACTATTATTTGTGCCTTTATTATGGATAAATAGATTATATTATATATGCCTTTTGTTTCATGACTTATACCAACTGATCAAGTCCATGTCTAAATTCAAATGCCTAGTTTATGCCAAAATGTTTTAGAATTGTCAGATTAAATCTCTCACATTGATTTTAAAGTCTAGATTTTTTTCTTGTTTTTCCAAAAGTCCTAGCATATGCTTATTTTGATCCTAAATTTTATGTCATGTTTGGCCAAAATAGCTAGCAAATTTTTTTTCTTAGATTATACTTGTTTTGAACACTTTATACCTAGATTCTAGCATTCTAATTTTATTTCATCCACTTGACCTTTTGTGTGAGGAATTAAATGTTAGACATTTAATGTTAGATTATTTTGTACCAATTTTTACATAGACCTTTTGGAGATATAGCTCCATCCTTTGACCAAGTTGGACCAAGTTCAAACCATTTATCTTTTGTACATTGTTTTTTAGAGTTTATAGAACTCTAGACCTTTTTTTCATGAAGAATTCATCATTAATTTTAATATATCTTGATATACTCATTGCAGAGCCATGTACAATCTTGGATATGATAATGTGGTCATGTAAAAAGACTTTACTCAATACCCTTATGGTGATAATGTAGTTTGTGATATGGAGCACTATCCACCTTACAAAACTTAATTAGGGGAATAAAGGCAAAATCATTTAGCTCTCTATTTGGTCAATATGCCTCCATACTTAGAGCAGGACCAAGAATAAATAATGTAGTACCTAGATAGCATACCATCGATTATAGACCAAGCTCAATAACAATTGTACTACATTATAATGCCATTAATATATGATCCCTATTTGTTTCATCATCACTTTCTTGCAAAAAAGGATGAAATTTTAATTAGAGGTATAAAGGTAAGGGCTAATTTTCCAGTAGACTTCCCCCATGAAAATTTTCCAAGTTTAATTAGAGTGCCTTATAACATGCCTTATAATCAAAACATTGCACATGCCTTTTCTAGCAATCTTCAATCACTAGTGTCAATGTTGTATTAGGACCCACGTATACTTTTACAAGAAAGGTCCTCATGGAGGACCATTTTATATAGATGCAAACATCATACCAAACCTATTTGAACTTAGTGCATAATTTTAAAAATATGACCATGTCAAATGCTCCTCTTATTGAGATAGCTCCTTTAACAAGAGTCTTTATCAAATTGATAGATCAAGATAATTGGGTATAGAATATTTACATAAATAAATTAAGTTGGAGGCATGTTAAATACCCTAGCTATCGAATAAGTGTCTATTTCTTCCACAAGATGAATGAACTGAACATAATGGGTAATATGCAAGAATCATCCAATCTAGACCAAAGTGGTGTAAATGCACAAACAAATAGTTCATAATAAAATTTGCCTTTAGTTAACACCATTATTGGTTTACAATAGTAGGGGGCTAGAACTTCTACCTCCCAACCATAACACACTACCTCTAATCCCCAACTAGCTACTTATTCAAGCATGCAACCACAAGGATTAAGTAGTCAACTAATAACCAGTGCCTTGCCTCAAAAAAATATGATGAATGTTACTCCAACATAATAGGTAGTGACTAACATTCCATAATAACAAGCACTATCCAATTTTCTAACATAATAGAGGCCAAACATTCTACCATGTCAATAGGGGAAACCAATGTTCCACCTCATCAGGAAATAACAAGTAAACCTCTTTAGTCACAGACCAACATTCCATTACAATAAAAAATGATGTATAATAAATAGTGTATATCTATTGGTTAGTGACAAATGTCAAACCTTCAATAATCATCCACTTCATAATAGGGGTTCATACATCCAAGAGGTTCTACTATCCAAAAACTGTTGATCAGGAAATAATTATCTTTTATTCCCAAAGTGCCTCAAATTTAAAGATAGGATCTTGTTTCACAACAAGTTCCCATTAAGTAGTTAGGTTTTACTCATTAGAAACAAGTCCTTAATCAACCTCAATAGGCATAGTAATTCACCCATATCCATATCCTTCCATCCCAATAATAATTTCCCTAAAACCAAGCCTATATACTAAATCCCAACTAGAATATCACACCATAACATGTGTAATTTCAACAATCACATCCTAATCCACATATGCATATTCCTAGTCAATTCCCTATCCAAACCAACATTTCATATTAAACCATGCCTACATTATACCCTCATCAAAGTAATCCACTTTTGACCACCTAGCCTCCACCTCAGGTCAATGTCCCATCCAATTTCTTGGCACAAGAACTAAAATAAATGAAAGATGCAATTGCCACCATCTAAGTTAGGAAACATACCAAGAATTTTAAGTTGGATGATGTGTGTTCCTACCCATTCAATATGGAGTATCTAAAAATCTTATTTCCTCTAGGGTAAAAACCACCAAATTTTGATAAGTATAAGGGTAAAAGAGACCCTAAGGCCCATTTAACTGAATTCTTTGTCATTTACCAACTAGTGGCTTATAGTGACATATACCTCCTATTGTTTTTTCCTATAAGTATAATAAGACAAACTTTGGATTGGTTCTTTAAATTACCAAAGAACTCTATATCTAATTTTGATGACCTTTCAAACAAGTTTGTATAATATTTCTCCTACAATCTTGAACGTGAGATTTTATTGGTAGATTTAATACAGTCCAAACTAAAGGTTGGTGAAAGTTTCTCAAGTTATCTATAATTATGGAGAGTAATTTCTATCTATTTCACTCATAGTCTACCAGATAAGTAATTAGCCACTATTTTTACCAAAAAATTGCATAGCAATATATCTTACCATCTAGAGTTGTAATATGCACACACCTTTAAGGAAACCATTGATAAATTTTTGTTAATTGAAATGCCCTTATTAACAAATAGATTATAAATCTTACTTAATAAAATTATAACTAGAACCAAAACCTGTTGGGTGAATATTTTGTTGGCCAGCTAATTGGTGACCAAAATAGTTCCTATCACCACAGCATAAGGAGATGGGTCATCCTAGTGTGCAGGTTTACTACATCAACAGGGGATAAATCTCTCCTCTCATCAAGGGGAGGTTCCCTATTAAATATATGGAGGCTATGTACTATATATATATGAAAAAAGTAAGACATAGGGGTGGGATAAACCATCCATCTCTCTTTTTTCAGAGATGATGTTGATGAACAAAGGAGAAATACTGGGTGATTGGTGATGGCACTTCTCTTCTTTAAAAAGTAACATTCAACCAAGAGCCAAATCCCTTCCTAGTGAGTAGAAATCTTGGTGAAGCAATAGAAGGCACTCCTCTTCTTTTAGAAATGCTTGTTCTTGAAAACAGTAGGACTCTTTCTAGTAACAAGTGACTGGTAACTGGGTCCAAAGTAACCAACAATCTAAGATGTAGCACAAAGTATCCACCTTGAATACCCTAGAGGGAGATACGAAAGACAATGAGGGCACAAAGTCATCCCAAGGTCTTTTATACAGAAATAAAAAAGAAAAACACACACTAAAGACAACTATGACAATACAAAGTCTGAAAGTAGTTGGCTTCAGGACCCCTTCCTTATCACCTCCACTACTTCTACTTGTTAAATCAAATAAACAAGAATGATTTTAGAAGATAGACATATGAACAATCTCCTAAAGTAGCACAAGCTATAACAGCACAAAGTCTGCAAGTAACTTGCTTTCTCATTCAATCAAAGAAATATGAACTACAATATGAGCTCAAAGTCTTAGTAATGCCTTTCAATTTGGATAGAGTTTCACTTATGGTAAGTGGAAGATCTCTATTCAAATTATATAAGAGATTACATTATATAGAGGTCTGAGGGAGATTTGGCACTTAGTTCCATAGAACGGCCCATGTTGTGCATTCAATGCCTTGAATGCATTTCTAAGTTTGTCAAAGGACTATGTTGAAAATAGGGTGGCTGTCTTAACTATGGCATGTTGATTCATCTCTATTGCATCCTCCTAAGCCTAAATCTCTCATTCCATCACTTGTTTAGCCATGTAACTATCTATTCTACCTTTATCTCAAAGGGGACAAATAGACGGTGCTTTCAATGTTTGCAGGCCCTAAATATCTACTCAATGAACTACTTCACCTACTAGAAATAACTCTTGCTAAGTTTCCCTCTTTGTCTCTTCCTTCTCTTGGTGTTAGCCTTAAGCTCTTTTGAATGCATTAAGGTCCATGCTATAAGTCTGCTAAAATCATTAGACACTTCATCATGACAAATTTGACATTTACGGGCCCGTCATTTTTCTTAGCGATTCTCCCATGTCTTTCTCACTTGCTATGGCCACTTTCTACTATGACATGGTTGAGAACACATGGCAACATCCATAGCATTGAAATAGGCTTATCAAAATAAGATTTAAAATTGTTAGAGGCTGGGGGTGTGGCTGTAGACACATGGTAGAATTTATTGCATTGGGTTGGGACACGTGGTGAGTTTCATGCTTTGAGGCTTTATTTGAAACTATGTCTTAGCTTGTGACACTTGGTAGCTTCTGGTACCCTCTAAGTCTCAAACCTTTTTTAAAGGGAATATGCCCTTCAGTGTCTTCTAAGTGGCCTTCAAGCTTTGATTCTTTGGTAGGCTATCATCCCTTTTATTTCTTTCAAACAAAATGTCTGAAGGAATTCCTTTAGACAATTCGTTCGAAGGAAACCTTTCCTTGGCTCTATGTGTGCCTTTGTATTACAACTATACCTTTCCATTGACACATGGTGCCTTCCACTCTTTGAATAAGTGCCACATGGCATCTTCTTCAGGAACAGGTGAGGACATGTGGCATCTTTTGTCTCATCTTTAGGGACATGTGGCACGGTCTGCTGCTCTTAGGAAAAACATAGTGAAGCCTTCCACGGCTGCCACTTGTCACCCTCCATGGAACTCTAGAAAAATCTTTATCAAAAGGGACCCTACAGCTTATAAGGAACTGTGAAATATAAATGTTGACATGTGTCATGTTCTGTTGCGTCACAAAATAGTCACGTGGATGCAGACACTTAGCTGCTTCCACTTCAATTTAGTCACTCACACTGGGGCCTACCATGGTCTTTACTCAACATAGTGAAATGGAAGGAAGGAACCATAGATGTTGACACATGGTGGCTTCTGATGAGCTTTATTAGGGACACATGGTAGCTTTCACCATTTCTCAAAAATAAAGCATAATGGGACTCGACTAATGACACTTGGCAGCATCCACCTGACTCTTTCTTTTGCATGCATCCTTCCTTAACTAAGGCAACCTTTGAACTCTTGAACCTATGCATTGAACTAATTGAATGTTGAACCCATTGAATTGATGAACCAAAATGGTTCAAGGTTCAATGGTTTAACGGTTCAAGCTTTTGAGACTCGTTAAGTGCTCGAGGCCGTGGATCCTTTAAATAGTTGAACTTTGAACCTTTGACATATGCGCATAGCCCTCTAAACCTTTTAACCCACTATTCCCTTTATTGAAAAATCTTTTTTTTTTAATGAGGAATTTGAAAGCCCTCGAATAAATTTTGAGAAGGGAAGAGAGGAATTTTGGCCCTGCATGCCCAAAATAGCTCATATGTTGTCCCAAAAATAAGAAGTCATTTTTGGGGGACAACAAAACCAATCAAATGGCCAAAATTAGAATCACAACCAAGTCCAAGAGCAAGCATTTACACTAGCTCAGGCCAATAATTATGAAAAATCCAAGAAGTTTAATCGCAATAAGAATGTTGTTAGAAATGGAGTAATTAATTCGTGACATGTCCAAATGGTGAAAACACCATTTTTTCATCCCATGTCGCAAATACAAATTACTCTCCACCAAAAACATATTCATCAAGTACAGCCTTCATAATAATCTAGACCAACACACCAAACACTACTACCTTTACCTTTGTAAACCCCTCCTCTAAGGCAAAATGGGCCTACTTGTCAAGTTTTCAATGACCTTGGAGAGCCTATTAAAGTCTTGTTTTATAAATTAGCTACTGCTAATCTGATTAGTTGGCCCATTTCAAAGCACTATCTTGAAGACATTCCTTATCTATATTTTTATAGACAAAATGAATTTTATGAATACCATTAGGTTAATGGACATAATTTACACCATTATGTGAAATTTAAACATCTCATTCAAAATATGTTATAAAATAGGGAGATAACATTGGATAATGGAGCTTCCACATCTAATCAAAACCTTGACATCTACCAGAACCCATTTTTACAACATAACAACCAATAATAACAACAACAAAGGCCAAAGAAACAATAACAACATAATTAACAACCAAGACAACAATAATAATACTAGTAACAATAGAACTAATGTCAACTAAATAGATGGAACCAAGGCTAGAATGATGCCAACAACCAACAGATTTACCATGTAGTTACATGTGACTAAAATAAGGTTGTAGGCCATATTATAGGAGGTGATATTCCTATAATATCATCAAACAAATACCAAGTATCAACCAAACAATATTATTTCTAATCAATTCTAACCAATCAACCTATGCCCATGATCCTTCCTTGACTTGGGACTGCATATAAGTGTAACAGCAAGTAGATATTACTACTTTTGTACCTTATATCAATAACTCATCATTGACTTATGACCACATATGAGTGCATCAATAATTGAGACTTATCCTATCTATTCCCCCTTCACCATCATTTACTATTAATAATGGTCTTGTAGCTAAAATTGATTATGAAAGCACAACTTGATGGTCAAATATTACCATCCCAGACCCACAACCATATTCTACTTCACCCATCTAACCCACCTTTCTATCTTAGAACAAGCCATATACCATTGTACAAGATAAGACATTTGATATTGTGGAATAACTACATAAGACATCTATATAACTTTTCATTTTGGATTTGTTGTGTACATCAACCATCCATTAGAACATCTCTATAGAGTTCTTTGGCCATCCCAAGTTCTGAATGACATATCCCCAAACAAATTCCAAGTTTTGGTTAGACATCTAGCCCTAAGCCATTAGTTATCCTTTGACCAAAGTGATATGTCATCCCTTATCCCTTTTCATAATAATCTATTATACATCAAAGTGGTCATCATATGACACAAAGTGAAGTGTTTCCTCATAGATAATGGGTCAATCCTAAATATTATGTCTCTAAATCTCATCAAGCATCTTGGATACACAATAGCTGATCTCTAGCCAAAAAAGATCACAATTAAGGTCTATGACAATGAGGATCATGAATCATAGGGTACCATAATTTTTTTAGTTATCATTGGGCCTTTGACCCATGATATACTATGCCATGAATTAGACCTTGATTTGTCATATAATTTCATTTTGGGAAGACCTTGGATACATAAAAATTTTGCAATCCATTTTGCATTTCATGAGTGTATCAAGTTTTCTTATATAGGTATAAAGGCCACCATTCATAGAGATTTACAACCCTATGAATATTGTAAAATTTTTGAGGTTGAGTACAAGTGATATAACTACCATTTTGGATTGAATACAATTCCCAAAAAGGACAAAGGGAAATAAATACTTTTTGATTTGCTAGAGGCCAATTACATTGACCTAGATACCCTTGATTCATATTCCCACATGCCACCTCCTGAAATGTCCAATAATTTTACCATCATGGCTAATGTCCTAGGAGAATATTTGACCCATGATACATTCCACATTTCCAAGATTTCATAGAACCCCATGTTTTATGGAAGACCTAAATCCAAACCACCTTGCATGGAATGGAAATGAAAGGGCAAAGGTAAACTACATAGTCTAACTCCTATCATTTTTACACCATCTATTGGCTAAGAAAAAGACCTTTTTATAGATGATGAATCATGTTTATATAATGGAAAACTAGTTGATTATTATAAACATGCCAAGTATCCTCTTCCTAACTAGATCATAGAGAAGCATGCCTATCAAGAAGGAGGTCTTAGACCAAACCAACAAGGAACACTCAAACCAATTTCTTCCACTCAATATAAAACAATGTATGGTCTTATTTTTAAACCACTTTGGGGTGACCCAATATATCTTATTCATGTTCAAATGCTGGTGACTAGTGATAATGATGTTGATAGTAAAATAGGGTCTAATCATAGCCCTTATGATGACCTATCCAATACCAATATTTTTGACACTCATGCCATTTATACCCTTAGACTAGTTATTCACCATAATCCACTTCCTTTATATCATCCTTAACTTATATTTTGGGACCAAAAAAAATCTATAGTGCATATAGATGAATTTGAGAATGATGAGACCTTTCATGATTTTATAGGCCTAAGAGATAATGTTTCATTGGGAGACCATAAAAAAGGTTTCTCAATTAAATTGGATCCTATAACCTATTTTTTAGAATGATTGAACACCCTTAGCCTCAAATAATTAAATAAAATATTGAGGTCCCAAAGTGAAAACCTCTTTGAGGCACTTTTAGACTAAGGTAAAAGTAAAGAGAAAGGCTAGTCTTCTGGTGAAAACCTATTTTAGGCACCATTGATGGGGGTGTTAAACCTTCCTCAAACATAGCTTAGGAGACCACCAATGATGAAATTACCTATGGGTCTGAGTTTAGTTCAAAATAAGAACATGCATTTGACAAAATAATTCAAGAGTTTCTAATAGTGTTTGTCAAATGGCCATACTTACCATTGGGAGATTTGGACTCATCTTACTTAGGAAAACTTGAAGAGCCTATCCAAATAGAGGACTCTACCATTATAGGCCAATATAAATATTCTCCAACCATTATGGAAGATGGTTTGACTCTTCTTATAGAGGACACTACAAAATTCAACATCATGACTCAAGATGACTTGAAATGGATCAAATTAGGTGTATCCCTCACTGAGGAGGAATGTGACATCTTTACAACCCTTCTAAGAGAATTTGTTGACATATTTGCTTTGGCCTATTCTAAAATGCCAAGTTTGAACCCCACCTTGGTTATACACCACCTTTTTGTACATCCTAATGCCAATCCTATGAAATAAAAATTATGTAAGATACATCCTCAAATTTTTGTATTGGTAAAAAAAGAGTTGGAAAAACTCTTAGAAGTGAGATCTATTTGATCGATCAACTATTCAAAGTGGATATCAAATTTTTTGCTAGTCGATAAGAAGCCAAAAGGAATCAATATTTTCACTAAGTTTAGATATATAATTAAGGCTTGCCCCAAGGATGGCTTTCCTCTACCAAACATTAACATGATAGTTGACTCCATAGCTAGGTACAAAATGTTTTTATTAATGGACGTAATTTTAAGATATAACCAAATCTAAGTTGTGCCAAAAGACCAACATAAAATAATGTTCACCACTCCATGGGGAAAATTTTATTATCAAGTTATGACATTTGGTCTCAAGAACACTAGAGCCACAAACCAAAGAGCCATGACCATTATATTTCATGATATGATGCATGACATTGTTGAAGACTACATTGATGACATACTTAATAAATTAAAGACTATGAATGATCATCTAGAAGCATTAAGGGCAATATTTGAGAGACTATGTGAATACAAGGTTAGGCTCAATCCTAAGAAATGTTTTTTTGGATTTACTATTATCACATATTTTCCACCCATCTTGATGTTTTAGCATGATGTGTAGAAACCTAATGATACAATAGGATCACCTCCAAGTTATAGGACCTTGGAAAATTGAGGTGAACCTTTAAATAAGTTTGGATTCATTTCACTAAACTTGGTGTAACTAATAAACTACCAGTTTATATGAAAATTCTACTTCTTAGTGATCTTGCTTCTAAACTATGGTTTGACTGTGAGAAAAGATTTTTTATAAATGAAATTGCAAAACTAGAAATGGTGATTGCACCAAATATTTGTAGTGGATTTTAATGCTTGATTTAAATGAATATAGGATATCATTAAATATATTAAAATTAATTGGAGAACAAACTGATGCAAATGTGAAACCAAAAGGTAATATTGGGTATTTCTCATAAAAGGGACAGGATTCTTTATTTTTTATCAAACAATATTTTAAAAGGGAAAAATAATACCACAGATGAAATTTTGTGACTAAAATAAGAATAAAAGCATCCAAAATTTTATAAATAACCTTTCATACACAAAGATAACATAGACAAGAAAGGAAAATCTTCAATCTATTCTCATTCTCCACGTTACAACATGTAGATAACTTATTCAAAATGTAGAATATATTATCCAACAAAAAAAGATAAATGGGATATGCCACAGCACCCATATTTATACAAAATATTTTCATAAAAGAGATGTAGTTAACAAAACTCCATGCCCAATTTAAGAGCATGTAAAACCTGAAAACTCCTTGTAAAGGGGGCATGATCTTTAGTTGGAATGGCATCCTTAGAAAAGTGAACAGATGGAAAAGAGCATATAATTATTGGGCATTACAAAAAATATTAGAAGTGTGGAGGAAACTTGTAGAATCTTCATGTAACACCTTCATCTTATTCAATTGAGATGTTATAACTTCTCCATGTAATGAGGCACCAAAAAGTCAACTCATACTTAAAACAACAAATATCTTTTAGATAACTTTAGGTTATTTTTGCAAAACCTAACTTGGAATTTTCAATTTGGACATTTAAAACTTTTTAAGTAATCCAATTTTGACAAAATTGGAAATGCCATTTACAATATGAGTTTGTGTAGTTAGACAACTCAGACTTGTCAAGAAGGAAAATGCAATTTACAAGTTTGATTTTTACAACTTTCAACCTATTTAAAAAGGAACATGGAAATTACAAGTGGATCTTTCTTAAAAAGAGATGTTAAAATAATAGTTATAATTTATAATATGTAACTTCACAATATTTTTACACATAGGAAATACAATATACAAAATGTATTTGATGGAAAGAATTAATCTACAATAAAAACCTTTAAAGACTCCTTGTCCTTATTTGCCTATGTCTTTTCATTATATTCATCAAAAATCTTAAATATATCCAACATACAATCTTCATCGGGACCAAAAGAGTATAGGTGGATTATTTCACATTCTAAAATTGTGTCAGAGAGTTACCTTCATGCAACCCTATATACTTGAGTCTCTTTCCCCATTTGATCTAGTATATTATGGTACCTAATAAAATGGTGGATGGATATTAAGCTAAATTTTGTTTCTTGTGTTGACTCTCTTTCAACCACTCCTTTGAACTTGCCTTGAAATTCTTGTGATGAAAGGATTTGGACTTGGTGATCTATTGCTTGACATGATAATTATGCAAAAAATCTTCAATGTCAAAGAGCATATATCTAACCTTGTCATGTGTAGCCTTATCTTTATTTATACTCTCTATATGTATTCTTATTCTGAATTGAGTTATTCTATTCAATTCCTCATGCTATATATCATTTTTCAATATATTTTATTCAATGAGGGTATCAGTTTCAATCGTATCTATAGCTATAAACTTTGGATAGAATAGGTTCAACCTTTATATCTCTTCTTGTTATTTGTTTATTTTCTCATTCAAAGTTACTTGCCTATCTTTTATATATTTTTAGTAGTCCATTAATAATTTAATGGCTTTGTTTCCATTTGAAATGAGATCCTCTACCCAATACTTTATGTCCCTTCCCATGCTACCAATATCTATTATTGCATAAGTGTTTCTTGATCAAAGATCTGAGTAATAGATTGTATTGGTTGGGTAGCAGGATCAATGAATTTCTTTAGTGTAGTCATCAATTTCTCAACCTTATTCTTCAATTCATTTTTTGTGTCACTGTCCATTTTCTCAAAAAAAGATTTAATGTTGGATTGAACATCATGTTTCAATCCCTCTCTTATAGGATGACCAAGGTGAACTTTTGATATTTGGTAATCCCCCACCACTAGATCTTCTTTCCATTTGTTTAGTGGGGGGACTATAATCTCTACATACTTCTCCCCTATTAATTCATATATTATTCTTGATATGGTTCCAAGATTTTCCTTTGATTTCTTAAATGCCTCTATAAGTCACAAATCAAGTGTACTAGGGGACACCATTTGCTTCCATTTCTTCCCCATTAATTGTACTAGCCAACTTAGAGTGGCATCTTATTGTCCTGACACTACCAACTATGAATTTGTAGCTGAATTTATTGTACTAGTGGTTATGGTGATAAGTGTTGTGTCTATTACTATTATGGTAAATGAATATTTGGATGATGTTTTACCAATATCTTCCCCATATGTCAGTTGAGTGACCATATTTGTATCAATGGTTTGTTATGTCTCTACCTCCTTTACATGGGTTAGGGTTATTGTGGAAATGAGAGGAATGGGTACAATGGAACTGGATGTGCCTATCGAGGGTGTGGGAGATGGAAGTGACACTAATAGAGGGGTAAGAAAAGGGGAACCTATGGGACTATAGAATCTAAAGTTGTAAATGAATCAATCAGAGTTATGAGCACACTCAGGGTTGATGAAATGGGAAAGATAATAGGAGATGAAAATGAAGCATAAGTTATCCCAATGGTTGGGATAGGCAGTGGGATTGTAGTCAAGATGACTAAATTTGTAGTTATATATTATTGTGTGGTGTCAGTGATTAATAGGGTGAAGGTGGTCATTAGGGATGAGATGGAAGGAATTATGGAATAAGGGAGTGAAATTTTAGAAGAGGTAGGGATTGTGGAATAGGAGAGTGGAAGTGAAACCTGAGTGTCTAACTAAGTTGATTAAACTATTGGTAGTGGACTTACTAGCACATGTGGGCTAGTAGGAATGGAGAGGGTAATTTATTAAGGTGATGGTGGAGTGGATAAAGGTTAAGGAGGTGTTGTAGCTAATATAAATAGAGATAAGAGGATAAATTATGATGGAGATAGGAGTAAAAATTATTGGTGATTCGATATCAGCTATATCTTTAGATGAAATTACTATCGATTAATCTGCTACTATTCCTTGGCTACTAGATTGTCCTCTCTTAACCTTCAACTTTTTCTTTCTATTATGAGATACCACTAGCCTATTTCCTTGTTATAGGAGGGTTCCACTATTAAAACCTTCTATTTTTGGTGTCACTCCCTTCTCCTTGATATCTCTTATCTTCTCATTGATGCTCATTATTTCCTTAGTCACTTTAACCCCTTTGCTTACCAAGCAATTGATTTTTATATTTATTACATTGGTATATCTATCCATTAATGAGAAAGACTCAAGAATAGACCACCTAACTAATGGAAAGGGTTGAGCATAGATCTTATTATCATAGTAGACCTTGTCTATTAGGGATTCATCATCTACCAAGTCCTCAAAGACTGGTGCCATGTTAAAATCCTTGATCTAATCTAGGGTCATCCTATAATAATCCTTTAGTCTCACTTCTTTATCTTGTAGATCCTCCTAGTAGTATTCATAGTAGGGAACATGGTAATATGTTATAATCCCCAATGCACTAGTAATATGCTATAATCCTTAAAGCATTGTTACCCAAGATCTCTAAAATTTGATAAGGTCCAATCCATAATGGGGTAAAATTATCATGTTGTCCTCTCTTTTCATGTTATTTTTCCCATAAAATCACCAGGTTAGATATTTTTAATGCTTTGAAATTTTATCTTGTCAAACCATATCTTAATGTTTACTAAAATTATGTAAGGCTTCAGTCCTCAAGTCTTCCATTTCTATTATGTCTAGAAATTGATACTCCACCTTCTCAATTGGTTCCATATATTATGGCATAAAAAGATATGTTGGAAACTTAAGCATGATTGGGAAAATATGTGGTCTCCCATATACCAATAAGTAAGGTGAGGCTTTAAGTGCCTGTTTATATCTTATTCAATCAATCTATAGTGCATACTTCAGTAGATTATGCCAATTTCTTGGTTTGTTTGATACAGACTTATTAATGGCATCAATCAGGTTCTTTTTTTGTTTATTCATCCAACCCATTTATTTATGGGTAAATGGTTGGATGATGACCTGATGGTGATTTTATTATTATGGGCTCATTCAGTAAACTTAGCTGATTGAAATGTTGGGCTATTATCATAGACTAGAGAAATAGGAGTACCAAATTTACTTGTGATATTTTCCTCTATAAATTTTATCACCTCTTATGCTCTTGAATGCTTTATATAAGTATCTTTAGTCCATCATGCGTAGTAGTCTATAACAGTGATTATAAACTTGTGGCTAGCTAAATAATTGGGATTAATGACCCTAATGAATTTTAAGCCCTATTGGGTGAATTGTCTTGACTCAATCATAGGCTGTAGAGGCATGGTTGCATGTGCTTCCCTATTTGCCAATACTTTACATTCATGGCATGTTCATATGTGGGAATTTATGTCCTTGAAGACTATTGGCTAGTAATAATCCATTTTGAGGATATTATGAGTAGTGGTGTTTTTGGAGGGATAACCATTACCTATCTTCTAGTGGAAATATTCTAGAATTTATTGATCTTCCTCATGTGATACACATCTTAAGTAGATTCCTTCATAATTCCTTTTATATAAGATCCATTTTATAATCATTTAATGAGCTGATTTGGTTCTTAAAACTATCTTTTGTTCTTTTTTGATCTAAGGAGTAAGTACCTATGAGAAAATATTGAAAATGTTAGTATACCAGTCCCCCTTAGTTACTTGGTTTTTATAAACTTATTCAACAGTGATGCATGGGTTAGGCTCAGTCATGAGTTGAATTATTCCTTAAAATCTAACAATATTGATAGGCTTGATTTCCATGTCAAATTCTTGTAATTTTTCCATCCATTTTCCTCTACATTCTCCTAATTTTTTTGTGATAAAGTGAGCTCAACAATAGGATCTAGTAAAATGGTAATTGTCTTGTTCA
The DNA here is from genome assembly GCA_037957365.1 of Torreya grandis. Lineage (NCBI taxonomy): Eukaryota > Viridiplantae > Streptophyta > Pinopsida > Cupressales > Taxaceae > Torreya > Torreya grandis. Next base: position 41,145 of record JARHVA010011108.1, read on the forward strand.
TCTTGATGTAAACTCATAATTTATTCACCACTCTGATAAGGGAAGAAAAATTCTTATCTATCATGGAATTCCTAAGTTCAAATTATTTTAAGTTTGTACTCATGAATGTGATAGGATGCTCACTCTCTTCTTTCTTCTGGGTGAACACAATAACAAAGTATGTTCTGAGGTGAATGAATATAGGAAGAAGTCTTTGGTGAAGTCTAGACTTATCAGTACAGGGGCCTGACATATTGCATCTTCAATGTTTTGAAAATAATTTTGGGCCTCTACTATCCATTCCACTTTAGCATCCTACTTGAGCATTGCATTCATAGGTCTAATGATTTTTTCAAAACTTGATATAAACTTTCTCATGAAGTTTATCTTCCCAAATAAATATTTGAGTTCCTTCTTGCTATTTGGGAAAGAAATTTTTGATATCCCTTAGATTCTATCTTGGTCAATCATAATCCCATCTTTAGTTATGATGTGATGCAAGAGCTTTCCTTTTATGACACCAAATATACTCTTTTTTGGGTTTAGGGAAATGCCAAACTTTATGCATCTTTTGAAGATTGAACATAAGTGTCCTATGTGGTTAGTCCTTGATTTTGAGAATATTGTAAGGTCATCCATGTAGATAATTATACATTTACCTATCATCCACTAGAAGATATGGTCTATATCTCATTGAAATGTGGCACCTATGTTAATTAGTCCAAATGTCATCCTCTTATATGCATAAGTACCCCACTTCAAAGTGAATGTTATCTTGATTCTATCTTTTGATTCTATCAGTACCTTGTTATACCTTAAAAATCCATCTAAGAAAGCCATCACTATTGAACCACTTAATATTTGGATGACTTCATCCAAAGAAGGTAATGGATAATTGTCTTTCTTAGAGGCTTTATTTAAGTTTTTGAAATCAACATAGAGCCTAATCTCTCAACTTTTCTTCTTGATTGGGACTAAATTTTCCACCCAAGTAGAATGTATGATAGGAAAAACTATGTTTTCACTCAGTAATTTCTCCACTTCTTTTTGAGTAATGGGTTCTAAGATAGGATTTATCAGCCTTTGACTTTGCCTAAATAGTTTATCGTCCAAATTCAATAGAATTGGATGGGTGATGACCCTTGGGTCAAAAACCTTCATGTATTAATATCTACATGCAATCACATCTTTGTATTGGGTGAAGAAACTCTTCATTTTATGAATTTCCTTTAGAGTATACATGAGACCAATGTTAACATAGTGTGGGTTACACTCATCTCCTAAATTTTCCCTTTTGAACTTAGTTTTATTTACTTTTGGCTACCTTTGTGATTGAGCTTGAGGATCCAAATCAAAATTTCGAAGGAAACCATTCTTAGAGGGAGGTGGTTTTCCTTTAGATGAATAAATCATTCTCCCCTAATTATTATTGGCATGAGTAACTAATTCCCTTGTCATCAATGATTTAAGACTCAAACTTTCTTGATTTAGTCAAGAACTAGATAATCTGCTAGTCATCATCAAAAACCTAGAAATTTTCCATGTCTAGAATTGATGGATAATGTATGAGCCCAATGGTAAATATTAAAATTTGGACTCCTATAGGGGTTAAAATTTGGCATCTATAGAAGCTAATGAATTAGCTACTTGATTATATTCTCTAGGTACAACCATGATGTTAAAGACTTCAAAAGACTCAATAAAATCCCATGCTATATGTTTGTATCTTTTTAGATATGACATCATGCACTATTATTTTTTCTTGACCTGATTGATTACCAAATTTGAATCTCCATAAATCAATAGTTTTTTGAATTTATTGATGAGAGAAAATCATAGTCCTAATATTAGTGCTTCATATTCCACTCTATTATTAGTATAATGGAAATGGAGTGTGTATGCTACCAAGTATTTCTTACCTTGTTGGTCCACTAATTAAATACCAATTCCTAATGTTTTTTTGGATCTTACTCTATCAAAGTGAAGGGTCCATAAATACGAAGGTCCCTAGACTTTTGGTTCTTATACTTCATGCTTTTTAGTGAAGGTATAAATCCTAATGTTAGGACATTTATAACTTACTTCATAATTATTTTTATTGTATTTGGGTGCCTCATTCTCGGCTCTCGATTAGTTTGAATTGGGGATGGAATACCTCTCCTAATAACTAAATGTGAGATAAGTCTATTGTCATATAACCATTCAATGTCTTGGACCAATCTTTCTTAAGGAGGAGTATGTATCCTTCTGAAATATCTACTTTCAGTATTTCAATCATCATTTACACTTGTGATTCATATGTTACTTTGATCCATACATCATTTAGCTCTCCTACTACAAGGACCACAATATTATCTAATTGTGAAACCATTCTCTTGGATGGATTTAGGGTCAAACCTAGATTCTTAAAAATTGAACTAGACATCACCATGGTTGAAGCTCTAGAATCAACTAAATAGTTGTGGATGTTCTTTCCAAATGCTTAGATAGTGGAACTTCAGTTTTACTCTTTTATATAACATTTGTGTGAGCAACCTTTGTCTTATCAACAATCATTTTCTCTATGGTAGACTTCCATAGGAGTTCATTTTATTATATAATATGGGTTAATTCATGAAGAGTAATGTTGTATTTAAACTTGTTCATGTCTTCAACAATGTTTTACCCTTATTTGACTTGATCTTATTTATTTTGGATTTATTCATTCCCTTTGTATGAAGGTGGATTGTTATCAACTGTTGGATTTGGTAGAGTAGTAGTGTTGTTTAGAAGAGTAGACATTATGAAGGGTTGCTTATTCATTAGGTTATAATTACCCTTCTAGTATTATTTTAAATCTTACACTTAACCAAATTTGTATTCTAGTTGACTATCATCTTCTTATGGGAATAAATATTTATGTTTCAAACACCATTGATGTGTTTGAAGAGATAGCTTCTAGATGGAATTCTAGTGGATTATTCATCAAGTCTTACCTTACCATCTCCCTCTAAAAGATCTCAAATGCTACATAGAACTCCACACATTAAATTTCAAGATGATATGATGTATTATAGACTCTACATTGGTTTGGAAAATCTATTTCTACCATGTTGATCTTTGGTAACTTATCGGGGGTGTTGCTCTACATTATTAAAAGGCCTATTGTATCTTTAAAACCCAAAATTCTAGTTATTATTCTAGTTAGTGGTGTTTCCCATCTTCCTTTACATATTCAAGAAGTCATTTCTTAGTTTTTGGATCATTCTTTGGATGGAACTGAGTTCTAATTTGGTACAATTAGTTACTAATACAATTATAACATTAGAATGTATTGAATGTTGATTTTGTTGATGACTATTTATCAGAACCTAGTTATTCAAATAAATATAGTTTTGATTGGTTACTTACTGCATAAGAGGAGGTAATGCATATAGTTGATTTTGATTTAAATCGAGGACATTTTTATTTGATGTTAGGGACTAGATTCAGTTATGTAAAATTAGCATTAGTATTTGAAGTATTAGGTATTTGAGGAATTAATTGTCTATCAAATTTGATAGCCTATTTGTATGTTAAAACTAGAGTAGTGGTAGAAATAGCTCCTCATAAGAACACTACAATTATTAGGTCTAGATCATTTTTATACATATCCAATACCAAAGTTTATACTCTAGGTTAATCCAAGTTTATATCTTCTAGAATCTAGTGTTGAAAGCCTAACTTATTTTATTAGGATCCCTTTTCATACTCGTAAAATGTTGATACACTAGTCTAGGACTAGTAACTTGTCAAAATTGGGCAAGAATGTGGTCTGACATGCATTATGAAAATTGGTTGAGTTATCTTGAAGGTTGAGATGCCATAGGTAGCATCTTGCAAGGTAGATGAGAAAAAT
>JARHVA010011108.1:50000-55000 GCA_037957365.1 Torreya grandis
GATCAATAGCTATTTAAAAACTTTGGCCAAAGTAATGTTTATATAGACATTGGAATTTCATATGTATGATTTACATGTTTGTGTGATATCAAGTTAGAATGTATTTTATTTGTGGTACACATCATGTTTTATAAATTTTACAACACATGTGTACTAACATGTCTCTATGGATTCTTGTACTATCACTATCTACCATCTATGAATGGAGGGCCATTCTATATTTTTGGGATTGTACATGGGATTGATGGTTTGTGTTTGGTGTGGAAAATTTCTTGGATGATGCTCTCCATCCTCACTACAGTTTCTATTGGATACTACACTTGAGATTATCAGAGATACTAGAGTTCAAGTGACTCATGCTCTATAGAGCATTGTATTTATTATTGTATTTATGTTGAAAATTAATGCTAGTTGGAAATGTAATTGATTACTTACATTATTTTGAAATTAGTGGTTATATTATTATACTAATTGTGGCTAGATTTTATGTAATTACTTTCCTTATGTAGTTATGTTTTATTACATGTGATGCTAGTGATCAGTAATTATTAATGTTACATGTTTACTTTATGCTTAAAATACTTAGTTAATATTATTATATCACTAATTATATTATCATGGTGTAATATAATTAAATAAAATGTGGAATGTAAAATTTTAAAAAAAAATTGTGTTATTTCAATAAATCCTTATAGGGATGTTACATTGTGGTATCAGAGCCGTGGCTCAAACTCTAAGACTTAATGAGTCTGATAACATTTTTATATTATTATATTAATATAAAGAATAACGATTAATTAAGATCATCTAGAGAGGGTCCTTTAAATGTAAATGATAATAACCCTCCATTTGATCCTAACCAATTTGTCATTGAGCAAGTAGTAAAGTTGTATCAGAGTATTGTAGCCATGAATGAGACTAAGGATAAAATTATAGCCTTGGAATAGGAAATTCATGGACATGAGGAAGAATCCCATCAAGATGAGATTGAAGAACATCTTGATGAATAGGAAATCCCTCAAAATTAGAGACATGAGGAAGTGCCTCAAGATGTGAGAACATGTGTAACCATAGAATTGGCAACGGATATGAAAAAGGTGAATCCACTTAAGTTTGATAGAACTATTATGGGAGATGGAGTTGAAGCATGGTTTACTAAAATGGAGAAGAATTTTGAGATTTAAAACTACTCTGAGGTCACTGAAGCTACTTTGGGAGTATATTAGTTGGCTAGAGTAGTAGCTATGTGGTGGGCTAACAAGAAGTTAGAAATGAATCTTAACTAGACCACCACTACTTGGGAGTAGTTTGTGACATTATTCATATCATGGTGGATTTTATAGTTATATTTTAACCAAAATATTATATACTTTTAGAATCTAAAGTAAGGAGACTTGTCAATGAATGAGTATTAAGAATAGTTCACCAAGCTTCTAAAATATGTACCTCAGTATCAATGATATGAGATGTTCAAAATTAGGAAGTTCATAATGGGATTAAAACCCTACATTAGTGGAAACATGAAATTTCATGGACCATATACCATGGAATAATTCTTTGAGAAAACTATCAAATAAGAGAAAATTTTAAATCTCTTGCTCAGGTCAGGGATAAGTTTAAGAAAAAGTTTAGAAGTTCTAAGCCAACTTTCAAAAATAAGAATTAGAAGTAGAGGAGTGAATACTCCAAGAGTCATAATACCAGATTCAATAGTAGTTTAGGTAGAAATAAACTAGGCAATTGTTCCAAAGGTGGTTTCAAGGGAAACCAAATGTTTGATAAGAAGGGACCACCAAGAGGTTACTTCATCTATGTATGTGACCATTTTGTGCATGAATTTACCTAGAATAAGTTGAGGAACAAAGGTTCTACCCCTCAACAAGGAACATTTCAGTAATGTATTCATGTGGTAGTTGATCATCAGTAAGCCCAATTCCAAGCTTTACCCATAGAACTATCAAGTATTTTGATTAAACATCCAGTTTCCATTTTGATAGATATAAGGGATATAGAATGTTTTATAACTCATAGAATTTTAAATAAATTATTTGTAAAATATAGAGTAATGGCAAATGCATGGTCGGTACAATATGGGAATGATTCTAAAGTCAAAGTTGATAAGTAGTAGATCTCTATGTAGCACCATTAGGGTCATATGATGTGATCGTAGGAGTCAACTGACTTGAAAATAAAAAAGCAAAGGTTTACTAATATCTGAAGAAGGTTGAGTGTCTAGACAATTATGGTAATACAACACTAATTTAGGGTGAGAAAAGGGAGTTAAGGCTTAGGAAGATTTTTGCAATGTAACTCAAGAAGGCCCAAGGAAAAGGATGCCAAACATTTATCATCAAGATAAATGAAATAGAGGAAATTAAGGAACCATCAATTAAACATTATCCTTTCCTTAGGAATTTTCTTGATGTTTTTCCAAAGGAATTACTAGGATTGCCTACTAAATGGGAGTTTGATTTCTCTATTGATATCAAACCAAGATCAGAACCTCAGTCTAAGGTATCATATAGGATCACAACCAATGAATTAGTTAAATTGAAGGATCAACTCTAAGGATTCTTGTCTAAAAGGTTGTTCAAACTAAGTGTGTCACCATGGCATGAACCAGTTGTCTTCATCAAGAAAAAGGATGGTACTCTTCAACTTTGCATTGATTAGAGAATGTTAAATAAAATCACTATGAAAAATAGGTATCTACTACCTCAAATAGATGATCATTTTGATTAGATGTGAGGAGCAATGGTTTTTTATAAGATTGATATTAGAGATAAATATCATCAATTAAGGATAAAAGATGAGGATATTCCTAAGACAACATTTAAAACTTTATATGGGAACTATGAGTTTATAGTTTTACCATTTGGGTTAACAAATACACCTACATTATTCATGAATTTCATGAACAATGTGTTTAGAGATTATTTATATCATTTTGTTTTGGTCTTTTTAGATGACATTATTATATATTCTAAGGATTAAGAAGAACATCTTCAACATCTAGAGTTGGTTCTGCAACATCTGTGAAAGCCCAAGTTGTATGGAAAATTGTCCAATTGTGCATTTTCCAAAATAAAGTGTAATATTTCAAACATATTATTTTAGTAGGTGACATTTCAATTGATCCATCTAAGATAAGAGAAATTATATAATGGATGACACCAAGGAATGTCCATGAGGTAAGGAGTTTCATGGGATTAGCGGGCGATTATAGGAAATTTGTTTTGAATTTTTCCAAGATAGTTTATAAGATTACCTCTCTACAATGTAATAATAAAAATTTTATATGGTCAGATAAGTGTGAAGTATATTTTCATGAATTGAAAATAAGGCTTAATTTAGCACTAGTATTAAGATTTCCTAATTGTAACGGTCAATTTTTAGTGATCATAGATGTATTTAGGGATGGACTAGGAGGTTTTCTTATGCAGGATAGTGTAGTGGTAGATTATGAATCAAGGAATCTAAAGCCTTATGAGATGAATTATTCCCCTCATGACCTTGAACTTGTAGCAATTATTTATGTTTTACAAGTTTGGAGACATTATTTATTAGAAAAACCATTTGCTCACAATATTGATAACTTGAGACTCAAATACATCTTCACCTAACCAATTTTGAATGCTCATTAGAGACATTACTTAGAGATTTTATATGACTATGATTTTGATATCAATTACATCAAAGGAAAGGAGAACATAGTATTTAACACCCTAAGTCATAGAAGGTACATAGAAGTTTTGGCTACTATCAAGAGTACTTTTAAGGATCAAGTGATTAAATTCTCATCAGGAGATGAATTATATGATTAGGTCAAGAAATATTTCTCTAAGAATGCTTAGAATCCTAGGTATAAGATACAATGTAGAGAGTGATGGTCTTATATGATATAATGGAAGTGTGTATGTGTCAAAATAAAAGAATTTGAAGAGCACAATGCTAAAAGAACTACATAATACCCCATATTTAGGACATATAGGAATAATTGAGCTTATGATAGAGTTTAGACCACTATATTTTTGGAAGGGAATAAAGAAAGATGTAGTGGACTTTGTGTCATGTTGTTTGAAATGTGAGCGAGTGAAAGTTGAACATGTGCATATGGTTGGAGTATTATATCCACATAACATACCATAATTAAAATGCTAGGTGATCACTATGGACTTTATCTAAGGATTACCATTGTTATGGAATATGCATGACATGATCTTGGTTTTAGGTGATAAACTAACCAAGGTAGCACATTTTATACTAAAAATTTTGACAAATGATGCACCTACTCTTGTGAGGAGATTTGTAAAATAAGTGTATCGATTATATGGATTTTGAGAGAATATCATTTTAGGTCATGATCTAAGAATGACTTATAGATTTTGGTTAACTCTAAATTCAACCTCGGGTATGTAACTAAACTTTAGTATTACATATCAACCACAAACTGATGGTCAAACTGAGTGAGTTAATCAGGTGTTAAAGGATCTTCTTCATATGTATTGCATGTATTAGTAATATAAGTGGGAAGAATACATTTCATTTTTTGATTTTTCATGCAATATCTCATACCAATCTAATTTGAATATGACACCATTTGAAAAACTTTATGGAAGAAGGTGTAGGACACCAATCAGTTGGGACCAATTGAAAGATAGGGTGGTTTTTAGACTTGAGATGATTTTAAAATTGGAAGGTCAAGTCAAAACAATCAAGAAAATATTGGCTAAGATAAATGATATGTAGAAGAGCTATGCTGATCTAAAGATAATATCTAGGTAGTTTTCAGTATGTGATAAATTATTCTTATGGGTTAAGCCGTAAAAGAGCTTGATTAAATTTGGGGAGTCATCAAAACTTTCACCAAGATATGTGAGACCCTTTGAAGTATTAGAAGTGGCCAATAATGAAGCATATAAGCTTTCATTACCAGTAATCTTAGATCTATTATATAATGCCTTCTATGTATCTTATCTTAAAAAGTATATAGTTGATCC
>JARHVA010011108.1:60000-92510 GCA_037957365.1 Torreya grandis
TACACATTATTTTTTATAAATCTTACAACACACAAGTACTAGCATGTCTTTCTAGATTCACGGACCATCACTATCTATGAATCCATCACTAATTATATTCTCATGGTGTAATCTAATGAAATAATACATGGAATGTAAATTTTTTTTTAAAAAGTGTTATTCTAATAAATCCCTATGGAGATGTTACACACTTGTTCCAGGAGCCTTACATGTTTAAATTTTGTAGCCTTAAAGTTAGATTTAAATATCTCAACTTTAGTCACTTTCTTCCTAGTAAAATTGAGTTTAACCTCTATTTCCTCTATGGTTTTCCCTTATAAATCTTGCTTAAAGTTATCTAAAGCTTGAGGTAAGATCTGGTCAAAATTTACCCTGCTAATGAGTCTTCTTATAGAATCCCTGGCATGAGAAAGCTTCATTTCGTCCAAAATTTTCCAAGGGAGAATCTCATGTTTTAAATATTAAAGCATTACTACCTTAGCGACATCAATCCACTCCCTGGCCTCTTGTGTTTTAATGACCATAATGTTTAGGGCATTGGTAGCCTTCAATGGTGCCATCAAGTTCAAATGTACATATGCCTTACCAGTTGTAAAAAGAATTAGGAATTTGAGTTTATTCTCTTTAAATAATTTTATAATTTGGTGGTCTATATTATGTGAGGAATCAATTATACCCTCATTGTGATAATATCCTCAATAGTATTGTACAATCTAGATGTTGCACTCTAGATGTCATCTCAATTTGGGTTGGAACATGAATAGTTTGTTGTTCTCTTAGGTTTTTTAGTTTTTGATCTAGATGTCAATGTGTCATTTTAGTTCCTTCATGAATTTAGATTAGAGCATCTTTATGTGTTTAAAAATAGGATTTAAAATCCTCTATATATGGGGATTTCCCTAGTTTTTTTAATCTTTCCTCTTGGATAAAGTGAACATTTCTTCCCTTTCTTCCACATTGACTGCTCTACCAATGTCATATTCTAGCTTCCTCTTCCTCGCCCTTTATACACTCCATGTAGATTTATCAAGTAATGTACTCATAGTGGAAAATTTAGTAATCACAAGATTAGGCCTTTTATAGGCCTCTAACTACATTTTTATTGCCCACTTTTGGAGGACTAGAAGGGTTGGGTCCATGGGTTGAGTTTCTAAAGCTATAGTCTCACCCAATACATCACCTGATGTTTTCTATAGAGTTTCCTCTAAGAGGGGATTAGGGAGTGAAGGCCATATGACTCTAGACCAGTCCACTCCACTATATTGTGGTAATGGATGGACTATGTATATTGGCCTTTTCTTCTTTGCATCCTTCTTAGTGGTTATCATAGTTATCTATTAAGGACTAGGAGGGGGAACTGGCAGACTTAACTATGTATATGCAACATGTAATTAGAGATTTATTACTACTCCCCTTGATTTTTTCATGGCTTTATTCTTATTTTTTTAGGGAGGTGGAATAGTATTGGAAGGGAAAACAACATGGATAGTAGGAGTGGATGTGGGAGGAGCAATTGGAAGTATACCAACTAAGGAATTAGGAACTACAAATGTAAAGGAGGTATTCTCTACCTTTATAACTAATAGAGTTGGTTGAACAATGGGTTGAATAGGATCAACCTCTACCTTGGGAACCAAGAGAGAAGTGGGGATAGGAGGGGTGAATGAAATATGACCAAATGAACTCATTTTAGAAAGTGAAACCTAGGAAATAATAGGGGTAATGTAAATTAGAGGGGGTGTTATCTCACCTGATGTTTGTTGATGCAATGGTGCCTTTCCCTTTGAGTTTTGGAGGCTAAATAATTTCACTCTTTGAAATTATACCTCCACATTAGAAATCTCCTCTCTAACTACCCCTTTTGTGGCTAACTCCACTGATGGTCCTTCCATGTCTAGGCTTTATGGAAGGGATTAAGCCCTTGGATTCCTTGTATAATAAATGGTTGTATTAGGAACTATGGAAGGATCTAGTTATATGGTTAAGGTAAACATAACAAGAACCTCTATAAATGATGAAACATTAACTTGGGGAGGGCCCTATGGATATGAGGAATCTAAGAAAATGGGCTCATTTTGCTTTCCTCTAAGTGATGTATTTATCACCCTTAGTTCCTTATTCACTACCTTAAGTGACACAGGGGGTGTTTGGGAAGATCCATTATTCTCATATTAGCTATATAGGTCTACTAGTCTAGATGTTAGATGTATCCCATCCTTCATCAAGTGGGGGTCTGATTTAGTCCTCTTTTATATAAATTGAATATTCCCCTTGAATAAGTTTTATAAGGTCTTCCTTCAACTGAATTGACTGTGCACTCTCCAAGACTTGATCATCAATATGAGTGTTGAGGAATAAAAATTCATGATCATAGGGCTCATGTTGATATTTAATGCTTAATCCCTTGATGTGGTTTTACACATGTCTATCAACATCCTAGTCCCTACATGGTAATGAATCCAAGGAGTAGTACTCATTGTATTTACCTACATCATAGAAGTGACTCTGATTGGTGTATCACATTCTTCCAGTCATTAAGTGATAACCATAAATGCAATATTTATTCTTCTTATACATGTCCTCATCAATGTCCCACCATAGCTAGTAGGCTCTTTCCTACTCTACTAGCTTATCTGGACATACTTGGGGAGGCATATAGGTGTAACCATATGGAAAATGACCATGATGACTATGTATTTAGGGTATATCTAGTATTATCCCCTTATATAGTGTGTCTACAATGTTATTTGATATTTTAGGTAGGGGGACTCACGGATGGCCCTCCATACCTATGGGTAGACATCCTCAATGATTAACATAATATTATGAGTGTATGCATATATGTGTATAAAGTAGTAAGAATCACAAATCATGTTATTTATATAGTCTATAATGGGATCCAAAGTGAACCATTATGGATGGAAATTATCCTTATGATTATATAAATTAAGTAATACATCATGTAGAAGTGACCTCCTAGAGGCCTCTTTTCCTTATGCAAAATATTCTCATGTAACCTTATTCCAATCACTTCTCCTAGATCAAATGTTAATTATGATGTCCTTAGTAAATAAAACAACATAACCCACTCTATGTGGAGGAATTCAATGCTTGGGTAGCCACATAGCATGTTCAATAGGACCATTTTGATATAGATTCCCATTCTAAATTTCATTATTGGTGTGGGTTGCTTCTATTTAAAGTTAATTATCTCCCTAGGGAGTATCCAACTCCTAAGTGTCTTATCAATAGATTTATCTTTATTTTATGCCATTAATTTATGTAAATCATATGTGGTGTTTATAATAGGAAGGGAGAGGTACCTTTGAAATGTGTTACTATAGATGCACGTTGTGACTATTTTATGCTCTAAATGATGCAGGTGAGATCCTTTAGATATCTTCCCTAAAAATAATATATCTTGTAGGAGGTTGATACAAGGCATGACTTATAACTTAGAATATTTAAAGTGTAACCCTTGTCTCTTGAGTGAGAAGAGGTCCATGGCCAATTAGCACTAGGTTGGAGTCAAGTTATCTTCATGTGTGTGCATATCAACCTGGTGAGTGGCATCCCACAATATCACATAGTTGGTATAGTCATTAGTGAATATGGAAGGTTAAAAGATCATGTATGTGTTATCATTATAAACTTTGATGGATAAATTTGAAGGAGGGAGAGTTCCCTAAAATTCCATAGATAAGGATGCCATTATTCTTTAGTTGAGTTAGTACTAGTCTAGTTTGAAATCTAATTACTTGACTCTTCTAAGTAGGCTATCAAGTCAAAGACACTGATGGGTAGGTCTCTATCATAGGAGAGTAAGTGATTCACAAGTTATATTGATATTTAATGGGCATTTAATCATTCAAACTACTTTGATATACCTTTGGCATTTATTTCTAGTTTGTGTACGATTAATATCCAATGTCTATAACTTTATTTTGTTTGTTTAATTAAACTTTGCCACTTCATTTGACAAGTATTCCATGTCAACAACATTGATTTTTTATGGGAGTGTAACATCATTTCCCTTTACTAGGTTTCATTTTGTTTCTTCTTCAGATTTAATTTATCGAACACCAAGACTTTCAGTAGTTAGAAGTTGGGAGTTTGGGTATAACACTATTTGCAAACATCCAGAATAAAGGTTTTGAATACTTTTGTCAAATACATAAATATGTTGGAGAAAAACTTTGACTAATTTTTTTGAAGACCTAAATGTGTTGGAGGAACATGTCAATTAGAATCATTGAATATTTTTGTCTAAGACCTAAATGTGTTGGGTAACTTTACTAAACAAAACTGCCAAAGATTGAAAAATGTTAGAGGAATTTATCGAGCCAAAATTATCGAAGGCCTAAATTATTTAGTTAATTTCAAAAAAGGATCTTTGCCAAAGGAATCCTCTAAAGACCTAGATAAACTAAAATGTAAAATTTTAGAAACCTGGTCCTGAAGAATAGTGGCCAAAGAGTAAATGGCAAAGTTTTCTAATAACTAATGAATACATCTCTAGGCCCTATACACTAAAATATTAAATATTTATTTCAAAAAAATTATCTAAAGTAAAACATTGAAAAATGAATTCCTATAAGGTATGTAAACTTTTGAGTTTTGAAGACCCAAAATGTGTCAGAGGGATTTGTTGATCAAAATCACTGAAGAGAATCACCGAAAAAAATTATTGAAGACCAAAATAAGTCAGAAGAGTTTGATGAATTAAGTTCTGAATAGAATCATCGAAGAGTAAGTTCCAAAAAAATTATCTAAAGAACCTTTCTAATAATAAGTAGTTCTACTAATTAATTTTTCCAAATAAGATGAGTTGAAACCTGCATACACATAACATTAAAAAATCATTAGTAGGTTAGTTTAAAAATATATATAAATTAAATGTGCATATGCCTACCAAATAATAAAATTAACATAATATATAAGGAATTCGCTTTTTAGATTACTTTTAAGATAGGTATATAGGCCAATTATAAAGTATATTTCATCCATATTCTAATAAGAAAGGAATATGGATATGTTGGGGTAAAACAAGTATAAGTGTGCTTAAATAATGAAATTTCCAAGTAATAGATTAAGTGGCTTAGATGTGCATTTATAGCAATCCAAATGGGTGAAACCTCATGCCACTTATCCTAAAAATATATACCAACCTATAAAGAAGGGTTTAATTTTTAAAAATAGCCATTGCTAGGGAAAGGGAAACATCAACCTATAAAGGTCAAGATCGATTGATGATCCTAACCCATACAAGTTGATTCTAACATAGGAAGGGTAATGCTTGATCTTAAGAATGTGAATTATCTATATAGATGCTTATAATGGTTTTTAATAATTAATTTAAAAAATTATGTGTAAAATTACAACTTATAAAAGATGGGCTCATAAAATTACTTAGAATAGAGTGAGGTTGAAATATGGGAATAATTTAAGTGTTCAAGTTAATTATGGTAGATGTGGGCCAAAACTAACATTATCAAGTATTCATGACTAAATTTAAGTACATGCATTATTCCACCCCCACCCCTTCCCTTTAAATTATAAAGGGAATTACTAGAGTAAAAGGAAACACATACCTAAGTGTGTGCAACACACTTTGCCTTTAGGAGGAATCTCGAATCATGCAAGGTGTTCTATAGTGAATCCTAAAATGATGCAAAAGTAGTCAATGCCCATATATGAAATTGAAAATTGAAATTAACTTGAATTTTGAAAATATTTTAAAGAACAAAAGAGTACACTTGTATGCATGAAAATATGTTTCTTATGTTTCATTGAATCATTAGAGAATTGGTGCCTCTCATTGAAGCACTTGAAAAGATTGTTTCCTTTATTGAACCATGGTGAATTAAGGGTGACCAATCCCCAATTTGAAGTGAACATGTATAGAAATTAAAAATCATTGAAATATGTAGAACGTCAATTTATATTATTGGTATTTGTAACCCTAAGATGGAAATAGGTTGGAATTTGTATGCACCCAAAATTTACATGGTGTGACACTTCTAATAAAAATATGATGATGAAACAATCTTTTATTTCATTCTCCATAGGGAAATATCTAGATATATTCCTTCCCTATGCTTCCTAATTCCTCTTTTAACCCCCTTCAATCGCATTGATTTTAAATTTCATAGCCATTTTCACTTTATTTCAAAAACTAGCCATGAGCGATAGAACTGCCACCCCAGGTAATGAGACTACCCTTCTTTGTTATGAAATTGTCCCTTATTTTACACAACTATCATGGTGATTCTATAGCTTAAGAGGTATTTTTGGAAAAAATAGGTAGTTTTGCATTAAAAAGGTGATGGTCTTAAAATGTTTAGTGGTGGTTTTGTCACCTTAAGTGTTAGTTTTGTAACTGCCTATGCATAAAGTGGTGTTTTTATCATAGTTGAAACACCTTCAAAAATTAGTTATCTTAACTCCAATTTTCACATGTTTTACACAACTAACTTTACATTTCTTATTTTTATTACCTTATGTTCACATCTAATCAGGCCTAGCTCACTCCTTATATTTTCAGTCTTCTTTATTTCCTCTTAATTTGAACTCATAGTAACACTTAGTTGAAATCCTCCATGTAATCTGCCAACTTTTCCTATAAGAAGGCCAATTTTGGCCTAATTTCATATCCAAAAATTTCCATTAGAAGTTTCTATTGAGAAACTTTTATAGCCATAGCCCTTTTACAATTGCCAAGAGATTTAACCTTTATTATTTTTGAGTCAACTACATAGTTATAAGTGAATAAATGTTCTTGGTGAAAGCAACTCAAACTTTATAAAGACAAGACATTAGCTAGCCTCAGTTTAGCTTCTCTCCATTTATGGATTGTGTCTCCCCCTTTTCTCATCTTGTCTAAGAGTTTTTGCATCCTCTAGCTAGATATTTTCTATAATTTATATACGATCATACATATCTATCATACTAAGGATTCTTATATCAACACACCCCATGCACTTTAGTTGACTAATGCCATAATTAGGTTGAAGTTGTCTCAATTATTAGTATTTGTTTTCTTTATTAGATTAGATTTAGTGTAACTTATTGTTATTTTAAATTAGTTTTTCATATTCATAAAAAGGATAAAATTTGATAGTGAAAGAGATCTATCCCTTTTCATTTATCTGTTTTATAAAAATATAGTTAGTTTTTATTTATGTTTGCATCTTAGTACATTAGTTTCATTTAAATTTATAATACATTTTGTTAATCATCCTAAGAAAGATATAAATGAATCTCTTTAAATTATTTTTAGCCAAGGAAACTTTTCTCTTTCAAGATCTAAATGAGTCTCTTTCACTCCAAACAACCACCTAGTCAAACATAGAAACATAAATAACTTAAGTGAATACACAATGGTAGTAGATTATTGATATTGCTTATTTTGAAGGATTAAAATCTCTGTCATTTTCCTATTTCAAAATAGTAAAATCAAAAATTACATTTCCTATTTTCATTTTAGCAAATCATTAAAAAGAAAAGGGTTTTATTTATAGCAAATTAGAAAGGTTAAAAATCTAGTTTAGTTTGTTTGCAAACAATAAAATCCATAAAAAAGTGTTTCATTTATACTATCTTAAATCATATTCTCTTCTTAAATTACTTTTTTGCATATATTCAATTCATAAATTTAGTTCACTTCATTAAAAAACAATTAAAAAAAACAAAAACATCTCATCTAGTTTGCACACAAGTAAAGCTATAAAAAATTAGCATCTTGCATAATGGCATAGGTTTCATCTCTCTCTCTATTTGAATGTATTACAAACATTTAAAAGGATTTAAAAAAAGAGTTTTAAATCAAACAAGTATTTACTTCTACAAAACTAATAAAAGTACAAAAATAAAAAAAGCAGTGTCAAAAGCCTTGTTAACACTCACAAACCATATCAAAATCATTGACAATATATGAAAGCACCCATATCCCACCTAAGCCTTGTCCATGTGCACAAGAACCATACATCAAGTCTTTCTTAAACATTCTATCAATCACACTTTACAAGCCATTGTCTAAATAAGATCATACACTTTTCCTTGGATTCTATATAGTCTTGTTTGGATAACCCTCATCGAGAGACCAAGTCTTGTCCATAATGGTCTATTCTATTGAATTATATCACCTTGTCTTACCATCATCACACAATATGACATTAGTACTGAGTTAAAACATGAGGTATTTTAATCCACTCCTATTCCCCACCTCATCATAGATTCTTTAGCCATATTATAATAACAAGAATGTATCCTTGATCCATCTATCATTGTCCTCCCTTAGAATAGGAGATGTCAACACAACTTTATCTATGACTAGTCTCTCATCCACACCTCCTTTTATCCTCAGGTCTAGCCTTGTCTTATATCATTCACATCCAATGTATGAAATTGATTAGGTAGATTCAACCTATTAGAGTGGACCTTTTCCCATGAGTCATCCAACATGATCTCTCTCCTTTCCCCAAACCTAGTATTGGCCAATAACTTCACCTTTTTATGTTATTATAGATTGAGGGGGCTTAGAGTTATATTTTTTCATAGTTAAACACTCTTAATGAGCATTGAGACATTGTTGATGTCTTTTGGATCCACCATGAGAACCCATTGCCACCACCTATCCCAAATCTCATTCCACCAAACAATCAAACAAATCCCTATCCCATACATTACATTGACTACCTCAGCTAGACCTTAGAAGTCAAGTGCATGTTTAGCATGTGCTAAATTGAATGTATATATAATCCATAATGGAATTATAGGCTATAATGCTAAAGGGTGTTGAATATTTAATATGCATTATTTACTTAACTAAATCAACCACTATAGGTTACATATATTTTTTTTTGAAAATCATTTTGTTCCTTAGTTCATGTGCTACTTGTAATAAAAGTTTGAAATTGAAAATGTTCATAGAATAAGGGAAGGGTGTCCTTGCCCTCATCATGACTTTTTACTTAGAAAAAATATGTGCATGAATTAGTATCATGCCCCTTGAATCTAAAAAATTATATAATATGCATGAATATATTTCATGTCCCATTTGATAATGTAAAATCTTTAACTATATGCAGATATAAACTTTGTAATATTTGTTTGAAACTTGTACACATATTCACCCAAAATGTATGAATTTATCATTTGTTCTTCTAATGTGAATACATATGCATGGCATATGGCCCCATAATATATATAATAATTAAATTTTGAACCATCATGAATTCTCTCAAAATGTATTTTGTACCCAAAGCTGATATTGTGCTTATAAAGGCTTATATATGAATGAAAATCACACTAAAGTGCCTCCATTTTGAGG
This sequence comes from Torreya grandis, assembly GCA_037957365.1. Classification (NCBI taxonomy): domain Eukaryota; kingdom Viridiplantae; phylum Streptophyta; class Pinopsida; order Cupressales; family Taxaceae; genus Torreya; species Torreya grandis. The sequence goes on from JARHVA010011108.1 coordinate 69,332, forward strand.
TGAATGATGTGTCATGAAAGTCACTCACATAAAAATAAAAATTAACTTTAGCATATGTATCAAGATATAATGATTGAATATCATAAAATATCTGAAAAGGTGTGTCATCATAGTAATATATGTATCATTCAAATCATGTGTATAACATATAAGGCAAGGCCTAAAGTGTTGAATCTAGATAAATGTATAAATGAAGATCATAGTAATAATTGTAATAGAAGAATCATACACAATAGTTAATGCATAATATAGATGATGGAACTCATCAAATTCACTAATATCAAAAACCACACAAACACAAGTGTAATTTCATTCATATGGACAAGATCCAACACAAACAAAGGACAATAATATTTCACACTCAAATAAGGCCAAGGGCCATCCATATAATAGACATGAGTATGTCACAATCACACATAACGGCCAAGGGTCATTCACTCAATAGACATGAATATGTCACAATCACACACAAGGGCCAAAGGCCATACAAAATAAACAAAAAAAATCTAATCTATTATGTATATTACATTAATGGAATATAGAAATAGAAATATAGTATACATCATGTATATGTAGTGTGATAATATCCTATAAAATAACATATCCAAGTACATGATGTAAGATAGATATGTTAGTAATACATTTGTATAGAGTATATAACTCAACATAGTATAGGGGTTATAGAATGGTAAAAATCATAATTATTGTAAATTTTTGATAAGATGCTCTAAGAATGGCATGGCCATTTGGTAGAGAAAATTCCAATATCTAAGTCCATGTAAAATTTATATGTTCTACATAACACTCATAAATACTAATGAAATGCTTGTGTGATAGAAAAATATTATGCTATCCATGAGCAAAAATAATGATGTAAAATAGACGTCTAATCATGCTTAAGACCTGATTTTGGATTTTTAAAATATTTTGAAAGTTTTTATATTTTTGAAATATTTGAATTATTTTTATTTTTTTGGTTTTGAAACAAGAGTAATAGAAACTAGGAAATAAAATATGGGTTCAAATGTAGAAGAAAGGGAAGTAAAAAGACCAATCCAAAACATGTGTCTAAGTAAAGTAAGCAAAGAATATGATGGCAGACCATGTATGAACAATATTCCCCAACTGTATACATGAATTTTAGTTGAAAGGCATGTGGGGAATAGTATAGGTATGTTGAGGAATAATTGTGCATCCTCATCTCATTAAATATGTATTTGTCAAGGTATGAAATGTGAATGTATGAGTAATATGGTACACAAAGGAAAGATTTTTTATAAATAATAGTGTTTTATAAACTAAAATTGAGAATATAATTTGATGTATTAAATCTCTATTTGATCAATTTTTTATTTGATTATGTAAAAATCTATAGGTAGATATCAACTAATTTATGATAGTCATGATAGTTAATCTTGATTATTTTTGGTCAATATTGTATATGATAGAAAATATAGTCTGCTATATTTAAACTATGAAAACAACATGCTAAATGACAAAAGGTAGCAATATCATATCATTATTTTAGACTATTTAGATCAAGTGAAAAATAAGAGCCAAGAGACCAAAAAGACACAAAGAGCCAAGGGATAAAAGATTGATCAAATATATCACATATGTAAACATTAGAAGAATGGAATGATGAAGCAATTAAGAAGCTATGTACATTAAATTTTTTATTTCTTTATTATTTGGATATTTTTTTAAAAATGATTTTTTGAAATTGAAATGTGTTAATGAATGATCCCTCAATAGGAGAGTCAAAATAAGGATATGTAATAAAATTATCAAGGGTCAACTTTCATGGATGAAAAGTGCTAGATGTATGACTCAAAATCAAAAAAGGCATTAGGTGCTATAATGTAACCATCTAGATTACTACTCATGTAATCCCATGTCAGAGGAGTAGCACTAGAGGACCTAAGATGGTTGAAAATCTGATGAAGAGTAGTAGAATGTTATCACAAATATTGTGGTATTTTTATAACATGTTGATATGTGTGTATCACAATTTATAATATGTTACACGTGATGGTGTTTTTCTAAATTTAACACCTTTTTTTAATATGACACTTTTTTTTGCATTGATTGCTTTTGAGACTTTTGTACTTTTTTCTAAATTGGTTGGAAAGAAATCTTTTTCATATTTGTAACAATTATAGATATAATTTTTTATTTAATAGATATATTAATGGACTGAGGTGGTGTATGGGGAGGAGGAGGTACCATATTCATAGAGGGTACACATATTTAATTCTTGAAACTATGACCAGTTGGTTTCATTGAATTTACTTTAGGTATCTATGTACTATGGAAGGTATATCACAGAACTTATGTAACCAAGGGCATCCTAATATCACATAAAAGACCCAATTCTATGTTAGAATCATAAATATATTGGATAATATATCAAGACCCACCTAAAAAGGTGGTGCAATGTGTCCCAAAGTAGTTTTTTGTTTCCCATCGAATGTTTTGACATTTTTAGATGTTTCTTGTATGCCATGTTATGTGTATCCCAATAAATGGAGTAATGACATTATACATGACTTCTCACTTGATCTATTATAGATTAATACTTTTATGCATATTTTTTTATAAATGTATGATTGTATACATAAGGCATTGAAATCAGAATTAGAATCCACTATCTCACTATCATTAAAGGTGATCATAGGACATGGTTGGGAGGTTTAAATAATAATACTAATAATTACTTCTAATGGAAAATAATATGTTTCAAGAGGTGGTTTTGCATTATTGGTATGATGTACTTTTGAACTATCCTTACTTGTCTCATAGTTTTAGAATGGCTCACTAAAAATCTCCAACTTAGCATTTTCATTTCATTGTGCCTTAGTGTCCTCTATAAAAGTGCTTAGCTCAATGAAATTATTATCAATAGGATATTTAATGTGGTTTTTAAGCTTGAAACTTATATTATTAGAGTGTACATTGCATCTATTGTAATCATAATATGTATTATTATCAAATGATTACTTTGAGTTCTACTCATGCCAACCTCTAGTGGTGGAGGTAGAGTAATGATATTGCATTCAATTAGAAATTTTTAGCAACTCATGAAGTAGTTTTGGAGATACCTTACCTTCATATAATGGAATTTTATGAGATACAAATATTTTAGATAAAGGATATGATGCAATCCCATGTGATAATAGATTGTGAATTAAGTCTTGAGAATCCATTTGTTAGCTATATTTTGGTAGACCTTGATCTAACTACAACACCTTAGCACACAAAATTGAAATAGTTTACACGAGGTATTATGTAGTAGAAAGGGAGATGATGTAGTATGTAGTTATCAAGGATTCCATATGAGTTATTTGGTCAAGAATTGGCATACACACACACAAACACATATTGGAAGCCTTTAATTTCCCCCGAACATAAAGGTGCATATGTAATTATAGTTTCAATAGTGGAGGTAGCAACACATGTGGCAGGGTTTATAAAAAATTGATAAATATTACTGATAGGGTCTTCAGATGTGCTAGTGTGAGCATGTTTCTTTTGTTCTTATGGAGTTACAAATATATGAGTCAATTTTACCTAGGTAGGCATCAAGGTATATTATAAATTACTTAAAATTAATATGATTAAAATTTTTTCATTATCAGAGTAGAGTCATATGCCTTGTCATTCTCTATGTTCATAGTAATCCCATCAAGAGGGTATGTAATAACTAGTAAAAAACATGGTTTAGAAGTTACAACAGTAGGAATTGTGTAAGGATTAGAATTGTTTTTTAGTTGTTTTGGCCTTATTAAACATGACTCATTTTATTACATGATTTTTAATGATGTTCCTTATTAGGGGTAGACAACATGTAATGAAAATTATGAAAACTCGGTAATAAAAATAGATATTATGCTCATCCATTATAGCTATACACTTTTTTAAATTTTAGAAGATAAAGATGAAATTTTGGGCCTATCAAAAGAAAAAAAATTGTGTATGGAGATTAGTAAATTATCCTAAAATCCAAGCTTAAAATAATAAAAAAATTAGTGTAAGATATCAAATACAAAGGAAAAATAAAATGTTTTCAATGTCAAATATTGAATCCAAGGTATAAAGAAAGTAATTTTACCATCAAATGTTAAATCTAAGGTAGAAATAAATTTATTTTAGTGTCAAATGCTCAAGAATTTATCTAAACCCTAAGATAAAAAAATTAAGCAATCCTTAAAAAAATGTATGTGTTCACCAATATGTTTTATCATAATTTAGAATTAATTTAAATATTAAATGTAATTAAGATAAAATGAATTTAAGGGTAATAAATGGTGTATATGATTTTTATATAGTAAATGAAAGTAAAATATTGAAATGGACAAAGGTCAAATGAATTAAAGAAGCTAACTATGAAAAGCATAAAAAGGATAGGAAAACTTAGCTTATTATTACGAGTTTACTTTGTGTGACTAATAGATGGTTCGAAATGATCAAATCATACATGATTATGTGTATGTAACTCTCATTGTTCTGGGTTAGGATAGACTATAAATAGTTAAGATTGGTTGTCACTCTTAACCCCTATGGATTGAACTTGACCTACATGAGAAAACCAAAAAAATGATGGTATAGGCACTTGTGCCTTATTTAAATATGAATTTATGTGGATTTTATATCTTAGGATGTGTTAGTGCCCAAAATTTCACTAAATTAATTGGACTCTTGTCAAGTATCAATGTCTAAGTCATTAACCCAATTACTATTTCAAAGTGTTCCTTTGAAATGTCAAGTTCATGTTAAAGTGGCTAGATGATTTTACTTGGTCTTTCCTTAGTGTATTTATTTCAAGCATTTTTCATTGGGTATTTCCTTATTTTAATTGGGTCTATACTTGGTACGAAGTCCTTAGAGTCTTACAGAAAAAGTATTTGCATAAATTGTCTAAAAGGACATTATTTTAGGCTTTTTGCTGCATAAAAATCTTGAAGGGCTATTTTCATTGAGCATTTTGTCCACACAAAAATCCCAAAGGGATATTACCATTATTTTGGTTAAATTTTAAGGGCTTATTTATTTTAGCTAGAGGGATTATTCCTTCAAACATTTTGTTGGCATAAAAATCTCAAAGGATTATTCCTTCAAGAATTTTGTTTGCACAAAAATCTAGAAGGGCTAATTCCTTCAAGCATTATGTTAGCACAAAAAACTTGAAGGGTCATTTTTCCCTTGAAAATTTTCTAAAAGACACTTTCAATAAGTCTGAAGGGTACTTTTAAAAATAAAGGGTCATTTAAAAAGGCCAAAAGGCAATTCTATAGGTTAAGTTCCCTTCACAAAAATTTTGAAGGGTATGCGTAAATGGTTCAAAATGTATTTTTTGAAAGCCTAAAGGGAACTTTTAGTAAAATTGTTGTAGATCAGATGTCCTATTTTTGTCAGACATTTTGCTCATGTAAAAAGTTTGAAAGAATTGCATTTCTTTGGGGAAAGTGTAAAGTCCAATTTAGAATATGTGTGGCTTATTTCTTTCAAGGAAATTATTTTGGAAATTTTATCTGAGATAATTTTCCTAACATGTAAAAGGTCCAAAATAATGTTCAATGCTTCAAAGATATTATTGTATGAGAAATACCCAAAACAATTATCTTTCATATTAGGATGTTGTAGACCACAAAATCTAAAGACCAAATTGATAAAAAGAAATTACTTGGAATATAAATGATTGATTCAAAAATTCCATATGAATTCAAAGTCTCAATGAGTAAAGTCTTGAAGAAACTTGCTCAAATTGCATGGGTGTGACGGTCTCACAAACATCTTTTGACAAGTGCACGAACATCAATATTAAGGCATGGAAAGTAATCATTGGGATTCAAATGTTCTAAGATAGTCACATGAGCATCAATTTTAGGCCCAATGAAATATCCATTTGAGTTTGAATGGAGGTAGATGCAATGGTGAATTTTGACATGGAACAAGATGACCTAATAGTGTGATATCTAATCTAAAGAGTGAAAGGAACACAATAAGCCCATGAGGCTACCAAGTGGTACATCTTCAAGGCCAAAAATAAGTAATATCCAATCATGCCCTACCCCTTAGATCATGATCTGATAGATCATGTTTGCTCATCCTAGCCAAATTTTATGGTGTATAGCCAATGTTAAAAAGTCAAGGACCCTAAGATAAGACATATAAATGATAAGTGTCATATCTATGTGCCATAAATTATAACTTGAACATCTCACACAAGATCATGGCTTGTGTTTGCTTAGGCAAGGATGATCCAATTATGTGAGCTGAGGTGAACTTTTCAAAGGGCTCAAATTACATGAGGAAGTGACAAGTGTCTAGATTAGATCCAATAAATTTATTTAGTCACTCTTAGGCCCCATGAATTCCCAATTAGATCCGATATAGCATGCCAAATTTTAGTATGTGGAAAGATTTGATTTACAATCTAAAATTGATGGTTCTTTCATGGACATGGCAATGATTCAAAGTGAAATAATGTCTAACTACCATCCTAGAGAATATGTTCTTAATAGTTGTAGATATTTTTTATTTTCATCATAGTTAGAGCTTTGTAATTTTAATCATCATAAGGTAATGGGTTTTCCTTGGCATGCACAAAGAAGAGAATTTTTGTCCAAAATTTTCCATGATTCACAACCGATCAATAAGAGAGCATTTATAGATAGTTTCACATGAGGAAAAAAATATATTTGGCTCTTCAAATTATTTTTTCCCTTCAACTGTGTAGGTGAGTAGCTAATAACATCTCTAGGTAGTTGTAATAATGATTCATTTATTGCAAGTGGATGAGGATCTCAAGCATGGAAACGGGCATATTCTAAATGGAAGTATCTTGAAAAAATTGAAGGCTTGTTCTAAAATTTTGTAAATTTTGACCTATAATTCTAGAATCAATAAGGGTAAAAGATGTATAAATAGAAGGCTTGTATTTTATTTAAAAGGTTGGTTAGCCATTATGTTAGTCATTATGTTGGCCCGTGTCTTCCTTAGTATAGACTCTTCCACATTTAGGGATCACTATTGTATGCATCTTGTCTCTCTTACTAAGGTGGTTATATTTTTACATCCATTAGCAAGCTCTGAGAGAATCTCTATATGTCTCCCATGTCCAACATGGAACAAATCCACCATGCTTGTCCCCATGGCAACATTTTGAAATTTTGATGTATGTAATATTTTCTTGCAAAGTTAATGAAAATGTTTATGGTTCTATGTTATTTCCCATTGATTAAGTGTAGCAATGTGTTTTTCAAATTATGTTAACTATATATTTGGCCTTATGTTCTTTATTGGTTATTATTTTAAGCATAGATCTAGATTATAAACCCTCTTTACATTAGTGTATGATATATTATTGAATAACTTGTTAGGGCACCCTAGGTTTATGGATTTGATAGGGAAAAGTATTTGAGATTCTAGTTTCAATTATGTTCTAGGGTTTTGGGATCATTTGGGTATTTGGATTTCATTGGCACCAATAAGTATAAATCACTCTTGGCAGTTCCATTAGCTTAAATTTAAGTTTTCTACATCTTTTCCATAAATGATGTCATGAATGTTGAAATAATCCCTACTAATTAAAGACCTCCATCATACCACCCTCCCTTTTTTATTAATATCAACTTGTCTTAACTTATCTTACCCTAAAAATAATATGTCCTTTGCATATCTTAAGTGTTATTTACCTACATATGCATAAACATTAAACATTATATATTCAACACATGTATACATTTTGTGCTTTAAATATTAGTATTACAATCTTTCATTCAGCCCTTGTGTTTTTGAATATCCTTTAGAGTAAAGGTTTCAATCACTTTCAAATATATTTTTAGTAGCTTATGTCTAATGTAGAACATTTGCTCATTCTGTGTGATAACCCTTCCCAAGTGGAGTGAGTGAGTTTGGTTTTATTCTAGTCAGATCTATGTCTCTCTATACTAATAATCCCCATGGATATTGAATTACATAACATCTTAATGTGATTAAGCTACCTTGTAGGTCCTCTCACCTTGGTTTAGGTAGATCCAAAGTATTAGGGAGCTAACCATACCCTCTGTAGGTGCCTCTTAATCATTTTCTATGTATGGTCCATTCTAGATGCCAAACCCTCCCCCAACTACAATGACATTATAACAAGTTTTTCATCTTTCTTTTTCCATTTTCTTCAAGTGTGAAAGGTTGAGCATAAGAGGTGTATATTTAGGAACCAGCACTCAACTAGCATTGTTACCAGCAAACAATTATCACCCATGTTACTAAAGGTTCTTATAGAGGGATGTTGTCATTTTTTAAATTTCTCTACCTATTGTACCAACTTGACTATCTTTGGTTCAAAAACATTGCCACTCAACTGGTGTCACTTTTAGGGACTAAACAAAAATCTTGGTTACTTGTGTGTTGTCAAGGACTCTTGTAGAGAGATAGAGTTGTAAGTAACTTATGTTGTGAAGTTCTCTACTAATATTTGTTTTGTTATCTTGGCCATCAATTCCACATTACTCCACTGGGGATGTGCAAGGAACCTTTTAGATTTGATAATTGGCATCTATTGTTTGTTGCAAAGAGCTATGGATTTATCATGTTTTCAGGAGGTTTCCCCTTGTTGAACATGAATATAAAAAATTCATTGTCTTTGTTTTCATACATCATCACAAAATTCAACAAGATATGGTTTTAATATGTATCACTTCAAGTTTGTAAATGGTTATATTCTATACCTTTGCTTTTAGTGGCAACTCCAAAACATCATCTAGTTTCAAAGAAAGGTCAATGCCCATCTTCAATATATTTAGCTTTGAGAGTTTTCTTACTTGTGAAGCTGAAAGGATTAAGGTCATCCTTTTAAGGTGACTCATATAATAAACTTGTCTTGTCCCTAAGTGTTCATCAAAGAATAAGGAGACAAGTTTGGAGGCATGTTGAAGAACTAAATGTAGTTACTAGAGATTGTGTGGCTTATCAAAATTTTGGTAATCATAAGTTTTTATTTGTTTAAATTCCTATTGGTAAAGATTATTCTAATTATTTTGATCATAGATCTTATAGTGATTCAAAACCTTAAAAACCCATTTACTATCCAGCTCCTTCTCAACTAGTTGAAGCCCCTCATAAGTTTGATCAACCAAGTCCACCTCATTCACCCCCTCATATCCCTTTGCCAAATATTCATGAACCTACCACTAAATAAATCATGAGGAATAAGAATAAAAATGAGAATGAGAATCCTATATTTAGAATTCCCAAATTTAGACTTATTAATTTTGATGACATGGAAGGTTATCCTAATAAAGTCCAAAATGAAGTAAGTAAATGCCTTCCAAGATTTTAAGGGAGCAATGCAATTAGTGGTGGTTAGCATTTGAGGGATTTTCACAATATTATTGAAGATTATGAGGTTGATTATGAGGATATGTGCATCAAGTTGTTTGTGCACATGCTAGAGGAATATGGTCATGAATGGTTCAGTTACCTTCCCCGTGGATGCATTGATTCATGGGAAGAGATGTTGAATGTTTTTAAATTTAGTATGGTGATAGAATTGATCCCAAGTTTTTTTATCTGAGTTTGAAAATATCAAAAATAATCCTAATGAGTGTGTGTAGGACCTCAACACAAGGTTTAATAAGGCTATGATTTGGTTGCCTAAAAATATTAAGACTAGTGAGACAACATGCTTGATCAAATATTATGATGTATTTGACAAGAGGGCTGAATATTACTTGAGGGACAAGGCTACCACAAACTTATGGTTGGAATTCAATATGGCCATCCAAATTGAGAACAACATAAAGGTTATAGGTATAACCTTGAAAAAGAAAGCTGATGCAAATATGGTTGATCCAGAAGAGACATAGTCTAAGGTATCCAAGATTAAGGAGAGTATTGATACTTTGGCATCCACTATTAAAGATATGCACTGTAAGTCAGCTAGAGATAAGAAGGGGGTTCCTCATAGGCCTACACATGATGTAATAAAATAGAATAGATGGTCTAAAAAAGAAGTGTTTGATCCTTTATTCACCAAGGTAAATTTTATAGATTATGACATTGATATTGATTGGTGTGGAATGTGCTTCCTTCCACATCCCCCATGTGATACCATTAAACCAATTGTTGAAGATGTATATGATCTTGATTCTATGTTTGATGGTGATGATGATATTATGATGTTTGATTATCAAGACTCCCAATGTAAGTGTTTTGCCTCCATGGAAATGATGAATACTACTATTGCAGAATAGTTTTGGAGTGAATTCAATAAGGTGTGTGTTCTAACATATGAGTTTTTTGTGATGATAGTATAACATAAGTAAATGAGTTACCCAATCATGATGTAATTGAAGATCCAAAGTGTGTTCTAGATGAAGTGTTCAACATGAATGTAGAATTGAGTAACCTCATTGGGAATGTGGATGTTGTTGAGTAACCAGTTGCTCTTGGTGATGGGCTTGACAAAAAAGGTGCTATTTGGAAAATGACATTTAGTGAAGATGGGATTATCCTCTATGCCCCTAAGGATGAATTCCCTTGTTTTTATTTTAATCAGTATTTGAGTGTGTAAATGAAATTATTGATCCTAATGCACTCTCGCTTGGTACTCATCTGATTATAGCTAAGAAGCAAACTTATTTATAACTACTGAAGAGTAAAAAAATCTTTTGGAATGGTCCTATCCATATTTGAAATCATGCAAAGGGGATTTTTTTCAATATATTATCTTATCACAGCCTAACAGTAATACTTTCAAGCATGTGTAGAGATTGGTTTACTTCATCTTGGCCACTAAGCTACTAGAAAAGTTAAATAGATTAAGGGATGGAATAATTATAAATCCACTAGTTAATGGTAAGCATCCAAAACATTTCCTTGACTGAGCACGTAATTGTGTACATATTGTATAGTGTTTTATTACTTTTTCCTTTTATTATTTTGTCACCCTTTTTACCTTGGGCCTTATTTGTATAGTTCTTTTTATCCTGTGTTCATTTTCAGATCCTCCCAATCTATTTTTGTTAAGTCTGTCACATTTTGTTGAGCCTTCATTGAGTATTATTGGTAAATTTATAGGTCTTGACTCTGTGACCTAATGGATTGGCACCTGGTTAACTTACATTTTGGGGTTCTTTGCACACCTACAGGGGGTATGCATCCCTGAGTGAGAGTTAGTGTTAGTGACCAAAATTTCACTGAAGAAATTAGGCCCTTATCAAGTATCAATGTCTAAGTCATTAGCCCAATAATTATTTCAAAGTGTTCCTTTGAGAGTTCAAGTTCATGTTTAAGTGGCTAGATGATTTAACTTTGTCTTTCCTTAGTGTATTTCATTTAGGCATTTTGCATTAGGTATTTGAAATTTAATTGGGCTTGTACTTGGTACAAAGTCCTTCAATTTTTCAAAAAAAGTGTTCACGTAAATTATTCAAAAGGCCATATTATCTTAGTATTTTTTGTCTACATAAAAATCTCAAAGGGCTATTTTATTTAAGCATTTTATCCACATAAAAATATCAAAGGGATATTTCCATTGTTTTAGGTAAATTATAAGGACTTATTTATTTCGGCCAGAGTATTTACAAAAAGTTCAAATAATTATTCCTTTGGGCATTTTATTTGCACAAAAATTCCAAAGGATTATTCCTTTGTGCATTTTGTCCATAAAAAAATCCTTAAAGATTATTCCTTTGTGCATTTTGTCCATAAAAAAATCCTTAAAGATTATTCCTTTGGGGATTTTTTCTACACAAAAATCTTGAAGGGATAATTCCTTTAGGCATTTTGTCTACACAAAAATTCCAAAGGGTCATTTTGCCCTTGTAAAAAGTTTGAGTGGTCATTTTCCCTTTGCAAAATCTCTGAAGGGTTAATTCTTTCAATAATTTTGTCCATGAAAAATTTCCAAAGGACACTTTCAATAAGTCTGAAGGGCACTTTCAAAAGATCTAAAGGGCCATTTCAAAAGGTTGAAGGATAATTATGTAGGGCAATTTCACTTGAAATTTTTTTTGAAAGGTATGCACAAAGGGTTTGAAAGGTAATTTTAGAAAACCAAAAGGGTACTTTTGTCAAAATTGATGTAGAGTACAAGTCCTATTTCTATCAGACATTTTGCCCATGTAAAAAGTCTGAAAGAACTACATTTATTTGGGGAAAGTGTAGAGTCATATTTATTCAAAAGATGTGGGGCTTATTTCTTTCGAGGATATTATTTTAGGCATTTTGTCTGAGATAATTGTCTCAACATGTAAAAGGTCCAAAATAATTCTTAATGATTTAGAGATATTGTTGTGGGAGAAATGCCCAAAAACATTCTCCCAAAGACTAGGATGGTATGCAACACAAAATTTGAATACCAAATTTTTGTGGAGAAATTTCTCAATATAGAAATACCAAATTCAAAAAGGCCACATGAAGACAAAGTATTGATGAGTAAAGTCCCAAAGAAACTTTCTATAATTGCACAAGTGTGATGGTCTTAAATATGTCTTTTGATAGCCACATGGATTTGAATATTAAGGAATGAAAATTAATCATTAGGATTAAATTATTTCAAGGAAATTGCTAGAGCATAAATTTTAGGCCTTGTGAAATAGTCATTTGAGTTTGAATGGAGGTAGATCTAATGGTGCATGTTGATGTGGAGTAGGATGATATGATGGTACAAGATTAAAGCATAAGAATCAAAGGAATATAGGAAGCCTATGGGCCTTCCAAGTGGCACATCCTCAGGGCCAAGAATGGGCATTATCCAATCACAACCCACCCCTCAGATCATGATCTAATGGAGCTTATTTTCTCATCATAGCTAGATATGATGGCATGTCGCCAATGTTAAAAATTCAAGGACCCTATGAGTGGATACATAAATGACAAGTGGCATAGTTATATGCCATAAATTATAACTCAAACATCTCACATAATATCCATGGCTGACATTTTCTTGGGAAAGGATGATTCAATGATGCAATTCAAGGTGGAATTTTTAAAGGGCTCAGATTGCATAAAGAAGTGACAAATTTCTAGATTATAGCCAATCAATCAACTTAGTCACTCTTAAGCCTCATGAATGCCTAATTAGATCTGATGTGGCATGCCAAATGTTAGTATGTGGCAAGCTTTGGTTTAAAATTTAAAATTTATAGTTATTTCATGGATGTGTCAATGATTCAAAGTTGAATAATGTCTAACTGCCATTCTAGATCATATTTTCTTAACGGTCATGGATCTTTTCTATTTTCATCATAGCTAGAGCTTTCCAATTTTAATCATCACAAGGTAATGGGTTTTCCTTGGCATGCACAAAGAAGATAATTTCTATCTAGAAGTTTCTATGATTCATAATCAATCAACAAGAGAACATTTCTAGATAGTTTCACATGAAGACAAAAATCTATTTGGCTCTTTAAACAATTTTCTCCCTCTAGTTATGCAGGTGAGCAGTCAAGAGCATCTCTAGGTAGTTGAAATAATGATTCATTTCTTTCAAGTGGTTGAGTATCTAAAGCATGGTAAAGGGCATATTCTAACTTGAATTATCTTGGTGGAATTAAAAGCTTAATCTATAATTTTGCAAATTAAGACCCATAGTTCTAGAATCGAGAAGGGTAAAAGACGTATAAATAGAAGGTTTGTCTTATATTCAAGAGGTTGGTTGTCCATTATGTTGGCCCATGTATTCCTTAGTATAGGCTCTTCCACATTTATATATCATTATTTTGTGCATCTTGTATCTCTTACTAAGGTGGTTACATTTGTATAACCATTGGCAAGCTCTGAGAGCATCTCTATATGTCTCCCTTATCTAACATAGAGCAAATCCACCATGCTTGTCCCCTTGGTAGCATTTTAAACATGATTTACAAATTATGGTGATTGGATATTTGGGATTGTTTTCTTTATTGATTATAATTTTGAGCATAGATCTAGATTATAAACCCTCTCTACATTAGTTTGTGATATATTGTTGAATAACTTATTAGGGAACCCTAGGTTTATGGAGTTGATAGGGAAAGGTATTTGAAATTATAGTTTTAGTTTATGTTATAGGGTTTTGGGATCATTTGGATATTTGCATTTCATTGACACCAATAAGTGAAAATCACTCTTGGTAGTTCCATTAGCTTGCATTTAAGTTTTCTACATCTTTGCCATAAATGGTGTCATGAATGTTGAAATGATCCCTACTAATTGAAGACCTCCATCACACCACCCTCCATTTTTTATAACTATCAACTTTTCTTACCCTATTCTACCTTACAAATAATATACTACTTGCATATGTTAAGTGTTATTTGCTTTCATATGTATAAACATTGTATATTCAACATGTGTCTTAGTTTTGTACTTTAAAGCCTAATATTGCAATCTTTCATTTAGCCCCTATGTTGTTGAATATAACTTCAAGTAAACATTGCAATAACTTTAAAATTTATCTTTAATAGCTTATGTTTGGCCTAGAAAATTTTCTCATTATATGTGATAACCCTTCTCGGGTGTAATGAGTGATTTTGGTTTGTTCTAGTTAGAGTTGTGTCTCTCTAGGCCAATAATCCCCATGGAGATTGAATTTTAGAACCTTCCATATGAGAAAACTACCCCTTAGGTCCTCTCACCTTGGTTTAGGTAGATCCAAAAGTATCAGGGAGCTAACCATACCCTCTATAGGTGCCTCTTAGTCATTTATACATCAAGACCATTTTAGATGCCAAACCCTCCCCCAACTACAATGACATTCTAATGGGTTTTTCATATTTGTTTTTCCATTTTATTCAAGTGTTCAAGGTCAAGTATATGAGATATAAAACTAAGAACCAATAGGTTGTGCATGGGTGAATTATAAATAACCTCTTCAAGATTGAAAACCACTAGGGCTTGTGATACCTGAAAATTTGTAAAACAAGGATGGGGAGTGTAATGTGTTGATCAAACCACAATCACCCCTGTAATGATTTAATGTTCCCTATGTATCTATATTAATTTGAAGAGGGAATGAAGCCTCATTTATTTTTCCCACTTAGAGTGCTTAGTGTGATAGTTCTCCTTTGTTACATGTGTACATCTAGAGATGGATTAAATACTTAATGCTTTTCTTGACTTAGATAGAGTAGGATTGTGACTTGGCTAAGGGTTGCTTTAAGTGAATAGAATCAAATTTTGAAATAATAAGTATTTTTTTCTCAATGTGCAATAGTATAAGTATGCATGAATAATGAAATTTACAAGTAGTATCATAAGGGGCTTATATGTACATTTATGTAAATATAAATGGGTGAAACCTCATGCTACCTATCTTTAAAAATAACTTTATTTTTTTATTTTTTGAATAAAATCATAGGTGTGACATTGGAGGATGATGCACCTTGGTTGTGCAAAGTTGTAGTATGGTCTCAATTATAACATTGTGGTTTACACCAAAAAAATTGGTATCCATATGAAAAAAAATTTAGTAAAATGTCTAAAAGTTTTATCATATAAACAATCTATGAAAAATTTTAATGTATGGATGTAGCCATTGACTTTCATTTGAATTTTGACAGTGTTTAGATTTGGTAGCATACAAGTATGGAGGATCAAAATGGCATGTGAGGTGTGGTAGTGGGTAAGGTAGGATTTTTTAGCCCTAAATAAAATCAAATCGACCCCTTTTCACTCATTTTTTATTTTTTATTTTGTAATCATTTTTTAAATTATCTTTATACTTATAAGATGTACATAGAAAAAACCTAGAAAACTTCCAATCATAATATCTCAGGCTCCATGCATACAATTTAGATGAAACAAACATTTAGGACTCTATTTCTACGTTCTCTATACATGATGATGGCATAAACATTAGCCAAACATTATCCTAGAAAATTCTTTAATATCACCTTAGATCTATAACATCCCTGAAAAGGTAACACACCCACAAATTATTATATCTTGAACCTAGGCCTCAATTTTTAGTGAAATGAAAAGATACCCCCATTAAATTATATGCCCCAAATGTATTTATTTCATAATTTTTTCCCAATTATGCTTCTAAAATTAAATTTTTGATTGATCTTCTTAAGATTGAAACCAAGGAGAAGATTCAAAAAGATAGTGATATTGAGCTATAATTCTCAAAATGATAATACCCAAGGTTTTGAGGTCTATTGGAGAGGAATTTATTTGACATAGATGATGATATGATGATCTCAATGAGTGGCTCATCCTATCAAAATATCAAGAAACTTAGCAGACATGGATATACACAATCTGATAAATTATCCCTCTAGAGGTCTATGAAGAGGATGTATGACAAACTCTCCATCTCAAGTAAACCATGATCTCATAATTTTGAATAAGATTATAAACATTCCCATTTGTTATATTTAAATTTTAGATGCCTTTAAATAGGCCTTTAAAAAATAAGTAAAAACCCTAAAATATAGGATGTCTCACTTATCCCTTGTTGGAAAAAAGAAGCATTATATAAAAAATAGAATAATGCATCCCTAATGAACAGGAATATCCTAATAATTGTCTATTGGGACCTATCTACAACTAACCACTAAGTGTAAAATTATTTTTACACTTTTACCTATGGGGTGTGTGTGGGTGTGTGTGTGGGTGTGTGTGTGTGTGTGTGTGTGTGTGTGTGTGTGTGTGTGTGTGTGTGTGTGTGTGTGTGTGTGTGTGTGTGTGTGTGTGTGTGTGTGTGTGTGTGTGTGTGTGTGTGTGTGTGTGTGTGTGTGTGTGTGTGTGTGTGTGTTTGTGTGTGTGTGTGTGTGTGTGTTTGTGTGTGTGTGTGTGTGTGTGTGTGTGTGTGTGTGTGTGTGTGTGTGTGTGTGTGTGTGTGTGTGTGTGTGTGTGTGTGTGTGTGTGTGTGTGTGTGTGTGTGTGTGTGTGTGTGTGTGTGTGTGTGTATGTGTGTGTGTGTGTGTTAAATAGGGTTAAAAAGTGGGATTAGGGTCTTATACCCTTACAAGAAATGAAATATGAAATGAAATATGTTTAACATAAAGATATTATAGTGGAAATCAAGTAGATTCCCCAAGGGCTAAGAACAATGAGGCTAACTTCAACCAAAAGTACAATAAAAACTTGCAAAAAAGGAATCAAGATCCATTAAAAATAAAATACCCAAAACATAGTTAAATTTAGTGGTGAAATTCCTCAAAATCAAAGTAAATAGCCAATTTCCTATTTTATTTCTTGTTCTTCTCTTTTTTCTTGGAATATCCCCTAGTTTTTTTGCTCTAGCCCTAAGAAGAATCTTAAATCATGCTTTTTTTAGCTGTCTGGTGTCTTTCCTCTAGTTTTTCATGTTTTTATTACCAAATACCCTCTTCTCCTCTATTTCCTACTCCAACTTCCTCTTTTTTTTGAGAGTGGTCAATCCAATTTCCCCCACATCCTTCATGGTTTCTAACTTTCCTTTTTCTATGCTTGATTAGATTTTAACTTCATTTAGAAACAATATCATCTTCAATTTTTTAATTTCTTTGAACATTTTGGTACAAATAAACTATTGTATGGATAATTTTATTTTGATCCTTTCCATATTATGTTCCATCTATTTATTTTTGTTACTCTTATGGGTTTTGGGGGTTATACTTTAAATATGCTTGGGTTCCTTGATGTTTCCCTCAGAACTACTTATAGGGGTGGTTTTGTTGATTTCTTCTTCCCCCTCAGAGTTAGAAAATTCCTCCTCCTTCCTCCTATTCTAACCCTCTTCACTATATTCCTCTAAATACTCCTCCTCACTAGGATTATAATTACCAAAATGAGGTCTTAGTGTATGAGATATGAAGAAGGGTTTGCCTTTAAAGTCATAATTGAAGCTTCCAAGGACTTAAGCATGAAAAAAGGTAGACTAATCCTATTCCCTTAAAATCATTCATCAATAGAAAATTATGTGAAAAGATAATCATGTACTTATCTTAAAAGGTTACACATCTCATGAATTAGAGACATATCTAAAGCCACTTCCTTGATAAATATACTCTAGGAAACCCTTTTTGAGATGAGGAAACTAGTTTGTCTATTTTGAAAAAATTATTCATCAATTAATGCTTCTTTTTTTTCCTTAAATACCTTAACATCATCAAAACTCATGCCTATAATTTCACCAATTACCTCTTTGATTATGGTGTCACTAAGACCTCTCATCTTGACAACTCAATCCTCCTAACCTCTATAAAGATGTTTAGAGATGGAAGATTCATGCCCCATAATCCTTTCTATGAAGTTTTTGAGCCCACCTTTGGATATTTTTTCTATACTTCTACATATTCCTTCACCTCAGTCTAAGAAATTGATTCAAATTTATCATGGTCACCACATATACTCAAATTTTCCTTGTATCTTAGAAATTTATTGTAGGTGAATGATTTTTCCCAATTCAAAGTGTCCCATTGTGGAAAATAAAATATTTTAATGTTATGCCTAACATATTTCTTCCCACACTTTGAAATAATCATGTAGGAAGGGAGTCCTCTCCTTTTCAATAATCATTGTGAATTGCTTTGTGAGTTTATCTTCATTAGACCAATGTTGGAAGGAGGCAATATGTACCCTAATGTTTACCATTCTATCCACTCCCTCATTACCTTATCTTTAAGTGTGGTTGATCTAAGACTCCTTAAGTTGAAGGATAAGTCTTTTTGCACTTCCAATTCATTCAAAATGGTCCATGAGGGTTTGGATTTACCTTTTAGGAAATTGATGATTTTGAGAGAGTCACCTTCAACTTGGAGGATTTCAATTCCTAGGCTAACATCTATTTTTATGCCCCAAAGTGTTGTTGATGCTTCAGTGACATGGTTTGTTTGGACCCCTAAGGGGCCTACATAGGTAGCCAATAGTTTCTCACTAGTATCCCTTATATCTCCTCACCCATTAACTAGGCCTAGGTTAAATTTTACATCACACACACATATGAGAGATATCCATACCAAATTACAATAATATATTTAGTTTGTATATGATAAAAAAAGTGTATACTATTTGAAACACAACTCATGAGTTACCCCGACAACATGATGAATTACTTAAAGTGATTCCTAAAAAATAAATAATATAACCTCATATCACATCCTTAATATTTATACCTCCTACAGTTATAGTCCCTATACTTCTCTACTATGCCCTTAACCTTTAGCGTGTCTAGGGATATATGTGGCTGACTTTTGGCTTACATAACTCTTTTATATATTTGTTACATTTCTCTATGTTCTTAGTTAGGTCAGCCTATGAAATAACCATGGATAAGTAGACTATATATAGTAGGTATTGGTTAGTCTTTGATCATCATATTAAGTATTCTACTCTTATTTCATTATTATGGAAGTTCCCCCTCGAAGTGGCTTTGCTATATTATCCAGTATTATGCTCTACTATCAATTATTATTGTGTGATCTCTTATCTTTACTTATTTTATGCTATATATAATTATTTTGTGTGAAAATCTAAGTAATTTCATTACATTATCACATTTATAGTTCTCGAGCCTTAAGTTACAATTTCTAGACTTACATTCCTATAGCTATAACCCTTACAATTACAAATCTTATAGTTACACCACCTTGGCTATAGTACCTACGTATTCATGCTAAAATACTTTCATAATTTTTATTATGTATGTTCATGCATAAGCCTATATAAAAATACATTCAAACTAATATGCATGCTTCTTTCCAAGGGGTTTAGTTGGATCCTCTAGCCCATCCTTGTGATGACTATCTTTGTGATGATTATTCAAGTTACTATAAAACTCAAGATCACTTTTTTAATACTTTTATTGGTGTGTCCAACTCTTCACATTAATAATTAGATGAGATTATTGGTTAGACTTTCTAGGCTATCCCTTGCCTTAAATAACATAATCTATTATATGTAGATTTTAGATCTTCCTTTATTCTATATGTTGTGCCTTCCACATGCATTATTCCCCTGATATTTTACCTTATGTCATAATTTTTATTAGTTTGACATATATTCTTACCTTGTTTTGCATTACCATTCGTATAACCCCTTGGTTTGTGTTTCTTTTATGTTGTACTAGCCCTGACACCTTGATTATTGATCCCATTTAAAATACATGTGTGTACTTACCAATAATTATAACTTCCTTTATAAATTCATGCATGCTAAGGTTTTATATATATATATATATATATATATATATATATATATATATATATATAAAATACCTTAGCATGCATGAATTTATAAAGGAAGTTGTTGGTTGTTTGGAATCCTTGTGTTTTTATTTCTTCCATATTTTCACCCCCTATCTTGATTATTTTCTTCTTTGTTTCCTCTTGATTATGCTACTTGATGTTTTACCTTATTTTTTATTTTGTGAGCTTAATAATATATAACTTTGAACTAAATCATATTATATTAAATGTATAAATAAACACAAATTTGAATCTAAAAGGCATAATCTAATTTTACCCATTGTACTTATTATAAATAGAAAATACCTAAAGCAATAAAATACTTAGAATTTTATTATATTATGTAAGTTTGAGACTAAATGTGGGTGGTGTAAAAGGTGAGAAACTAGATCAAGTGTCACTCAAATAAGAAATAAAGTCTTTGGATATACTCGGGTAGATTTATCAACTTCTAGACATAACCAATTGATGATAGCATCTAAAATCTAAAAAAAATTCTAAATGGATATTATTTCTCTATTTCAGTATAAGTCACTACAATTAATTCTAAATTTTATATGTGCAATCTTCAAAATATCCTTGTGTGTGTAATTATCAAAACCTTTCTCCTTATATTTTAAACCTAAGTCCACTTTTGACACTAGGATTAGGGCTGAAAATAGGGTAAGGATGGTTTGAGATAACCCCAACCACTCTTAAATAAATGGCTAAGCACTACTTACATATTCAATTCTCTGAAGAGGGAAGTCAAACTAAATGTAGTTATCCATGTTAGTTTTATGTGTGCAATAGTTATCCTTTAATGAATGAAACTTATGATCTATCTTTCGATACTTATAAAATGATAACTTTAACTTGGTATTTAGACTTCAAACTTGGCTAGAACATGTTCCTTGTGTCTAATGGATGAATTAGGAAGAATATGGCCTTTCTTTTGAATGTTCATATTTGTATAGTAGGATTTATTTAAAAGTGTACATAAGGAAAAGGCTTAAACTTATTGTTTATGTATATGGTACCCTTTAGGTAATTTTCCATGCCATTAACATGAAAAAATTATGATCCAACCCATAATAAGGATTTGAATTTTAAAATTGATTGATGTTTGGCATAGGATGAGTTCATCAAGTTTAGATGAGATGGAATTTTAGAATAGTCTAAATATCACATATTCATTTGGGAGATAGGAATATTTATCCAATGGTTTAGAGATAATTTGAATATAATTTAGAATAGTTTAGAGATATACTATGTAATTTTTTTAAAGATTGATAGTAAATTAGAAATGTCAAACCCATGAAAATCATATGGATGTGAGATAAGGGTGAATAAGATCCATATGTGTATTCATAAGTCATGTAAGTTAAAAGAAGGTCAAAACTAACATTTCCAAGTATCTAATACCAAATTTTAGTGTCTAAAAATGTCCCCCTTTTATTCCAGTATTCAAATGAAGTACAATGTTAGAATAAAAGTATGTACAAAAAACTTTATCTTTGGGAGAAGGCTATAAATGTTTAGTTTGATCCATGTAACATGTAATGAATATGAAAAATTCAATGTACATGTATGAGATTTGAAATCAAAAATGAAACTAAAACTTATTAAACTTAAATATCAAGGAAGAAATAAAGTTATAAGTGGGTGAAATATGTTGCCATGTGTCATGACATTGAAGATGATATTTTCTTGTTGAATCATTATAAATTTTTGGTTCCTTGTTGAATCACTTGGATTTTTCTTTATGTGATCATGCCCAAAATTTATGTACTAAGGCAAGGACATGGGTTGAAAATATAAATTCCAAACCATTGTTGAAGAGGGAGTAGTGCCTAGGTCATTGAGCATCATTGAACCTCAACTACACTACTCATGTAACTAATATTTAACCTCAAAATTAAATTTGGAAGCCTCATATTTGTCTTGTAGGTTTATGCCTAGGACATTTTAAATCATTAAACCTTAAATAAATTACTCATTTAACTAAATCATCCAATTCAAATAAAATTATAGACTAAAAGTGTTCACTTCTAAGTACCATCGATGCTAAAAAAGTTTAATAAAAATAGTGTGCATGTGCATAAAAAATGTTCATGCACCATAATCTAATCCAATTTGTACCAACATGATATATAATTCCATGCATCTATATCTCATTTGTCTTAAATCTAAAAAATATAAAAATGTGTAACTTGTGTGCCTATAAAATGTGTGCATATGCATTGCATATGCCCCCCCCCCAAAGAAAAGTATCTATAAGCTTGTAAATCATGTTCTTGTAAAATGTGGGTATATGCATGGCATATGCCCTCAAAATCTTCATGAATTTATAAATATCTAAAAACATTTAAATTTATTCTTGTAAAATGTGTTTGAATCTAAAATATTTTCCCTGTATCATGATAAAAACTGATAATCTAAACCACTTTGAATCATCTAAATCCTATAAATTATGCCAAATTTTGAATCATTTATTCATGGAGGCTTGAATCTCTATGAAAATCTCACTAATATACCCCCATTTTAAGGTGAGGGATGTAGCTTGTGAATTACTCATCTCAAAATAAAAGAGATAATTATATCATGTTATGTAAAATGATGTAATCTTATAGAAATATATGACAACACATGGAAAAATATCATCACAATAATGAATATATCATTAAAGCATTTATAAAACATGTAGTGCAAGGCAAACATGTTTTAGATGAAGATAAATATATAAATTAGGCACACAATAATAACTATCACTGATATAAGTATTTAAAAATAAACCATGTAGGGAGGTGCATGATGTGAATCACGGTACCACAAACAATAATAAATTTTATGATAAGATCATGACATCATAAAAATAACAAACTCAACAAACTAAAAAAATTTAAAAAGCTTAAAAACCTCAGTAGATAATACTATATTTATCCACCCATAATAACATAATGTCATGACCATGACACACATAATAAAATAACACACACAAACACTCAAGGGTTGTATACAAAGAGAATTCAAAAACT
>JARHVA010011109.1:0-12500 GCA_037957365.1 Torreya grandis
TGTTTTACAAGAGAGATATGGGGTTTTATGTTTGGTATTTGTGATAAAATTATGGAACTTATCATCACAATATTAATGTTCATTTATACTCACAATGAATTGAGGTCATAAATTGGGCTATGTTACTATGTTGTTTGTGATTGGGTGAAGTTACTTGAATTTGGAATTGATGACTTTGTTAGCATGTCTATATTTCATGTTAGCATTTTGTATAATATTTAGTATGTTATATATATTAATTTATATAGGATTGTGTTTTAATACTATATATAATTGTGTATTTCTTATATATGTACTTAAGTGGTATTTTTATCTTAATACACTTCATTAGTATTCTATTATTTTTCACTAACACCATTTTATAGGTGGTATGGAAGATTTGTTTTATATAATTGTTCATTATGGTTTGTGTTGGTTCCCAATTGTACACCTCTCTCACTTGGCCTTGCACACTTGAATAAAATGTCAAACAAAGATTAGAAACCCATTAGTATGTCATTATATATGGGGGAGGGTTTGGCATCAAGAATGGACCAAACATAAAAAATGATTAAGAGGCACTGACAGAGGATATGGTCAACTCCCTGCTACTTTTGGCTCTACCTGAACCAAGGTGAGAGGACCTAAGGGGTATCTTGCTCACATGGAATGATTTTGTAATTGAACCTCCATGAGGAATTTTTTGCACAAATAAAAAATGTGACTAGGGCACAACTAAACTTGCACACTCTACCCAAGAAGGGTTGTCACATGGAATGCAAAAATACACTAAGTCACATACAAGCTACTAAAGATAGATGGGAAAGTGACTATAGTCTTCATTCTAAATAATCCTCAACAACATGGGCTGAATGGAAAACTATAGTGATGGATATTTAAAGCACAAGATGAAGACACATGTTAAGTATGGAAGATTTTATGCATCTACAGGGAAAATAACACTTATGATATACACCAAGGGGTATTGTTTGGAGGGTAAGATAGGGTAAAATAGTTTGATAATAGTAAAGAGGAAGGGTGTGGTGGTGTGTTGGTATTTTTTCAAAAAATAAGGATTTTTTCAAAATACATGGCATCACTTATGGCAAAGATGTAGTAAAAACTAAAATACAAGCCATTGAAACTATAAGGAGAAATTTGCATCCATTGGTGCCAATAGAATGTAAATACTCAAATGATCCTTCAAACCCTATAACATACACTAAAAATATAATCTCAAATAATTTATATTGATAAATTCATGAACATAAGGTGCCCTTATAAGGTATTCAATAATATATTTCCAAATATAATTGTATAAAGGGATTTATAACCTAGGTACATGCTCAAAATGAAAACTAGTAATGAACACAAAACCAAATATCCAATCAGTAAGAACTTGTAAAAAAAATTATTATATTTCATTAACAAGATAAAATAAAGAACTAAAAGTATTTTACATTAACTTGAAATAAAATCTTACATACACTAATGTTTAAAATTGCTACCATGGCAACAAGTATGGCGGATTTGCTCCATGTTGGATAAGGGAGACATATAGAGATGCTCTAAAAGCTTGCTAATGGTTATACAACCATAAAAACCTTATAAATATAGGAAAAATACACACATATTCATAATCCCAAAATTTGGAAGAGCCTATACTTGGAGATAAAAATAAAGACCAACCACAACCAACACATTGACCAATATAATGGCCAACCAACCTCATGAATAAAGAAATATTTTATTTATAAAAATTTTACCAATTTCAAATATATGTTTCCTAAATTCCTTCCAAGATGCTCTTATTTGGAAAACTTTGCCACACTTGTAATCTTCATGTATTTGTAATGAAAATGATTGTTACAATG
Organism: Torreya grandis; assembly: GCA_037957365.1. Lineage (NCBI taxonomy): Eukaryota > Viridiplantae > Streptophyta > Pinopsida > Cupressales > Taxaceae > Torreya > Torreya grandis. Next base: position 1,854 of record JARHVA010011109.1, read on the forward strand.
CCTTTACAAGGAATGATAGAGATTTGCAACAAACCCCTTAATTTCTTGGCTATAAATTCTTTCAAATGAGCTAGAAGTAGAATATTCATGGTGGAGTGAAAACAAACCATTTGTCTTTATTTGTAACTATCTGAAGATGCCTTGGACCACTTTCTTACATAGCTAGAACCACCTAGATATGTGTCCTTCCCTTTATGCATGCCATAGAACAACCTACCCTTTCAATGATGGCTTGGGAATATTTTTGATCCATGGAAACTTAAATTATCCTCCTTAGAGTGTACTACCATGATCTTACAAACCTAAAATTTCCTTCCATAGAGGATCTTTTCAAAAGACTTAGGCTATTTTTAACTTTTTACTTTTTGGCTCCAACTTGTATTTTCACATTTTTGCACCTTTTCCTTGTTGCACTTAGCATTTTGGGATTTCCTTCATATTTTTTAATGTAAAAATTCATTATTTTCACCCTTTGACTTGTTTGGTAAAACCTTGACCCTTCTCAAAAATTTGTAATTTTTCCAAGTCAACCTACTGTCAGTGGTGGAAGCTCCACCAATTTCCTTATATAGAGTCCCTAAATGTGTCATGCATGCCAATATATCATTGTTATGTCACTCTATTCACTTAATTTAAATGTTACCATTACCCATAGGACACATGTTAACACATCATTGGGTCTAGATCCTTGTATAGTCCACCTAAGACTAGTATTATCATATCCTTGTTTGTATGATGAATGTGAGCATGCCACATAGTAGATTTATGGTTTTTTAGTGTCCCCTTAACATTATTTATTATTAAAACTATTATATAATGACACATAGAGGATCTATGGGCTTTTTACACTTTATATAATTAACCTCACCTTAAGATATCATCCTTTTACCACATGGTTGTTCCTTATTTAACCCAAGTCCTTCGACAAGTCAGCTCTCATTCACAAAGTCAATATTGAAGCTTGATGGAATGTGAAATATTGATCTAAATATGAAGGATCAAATTCCATTAGCTACCTATTATGGTTTAAATGTGAAGTTCATACACCCATTACTTGACATCCATGTGAACGTCTTTGATGGGCATGTGATTATCAAACTTAATCCTTAATAGATAATCATCAAGCTTAATTTTAATGTTCACATTCACATCATTTTATGTTTGTGTGATAATATTTGATGGGAATGTGACTGTTAAATTTAATCCCAAATAGATAGTTACCATGGACTACATTTGATATCCACATGCCCATCCTTTGATATTTTAAATGATTTGGATAAAATGTCTAAAATATTGAGCCACACAAAATTCTAAAGACTTAGTCTTAAAAAATGGACTTACAAAAAAACCCCAAACAATTTGAACTTGTGACCGTTTTGTAACTTGTTGTTTTCACTATATACTCCTATAGACCTTTTCAACCCATCTGCAAATTGTACTAATGTAAATCTTACATTCAAACTTGAGAATTCTACCACTTCAAATCCTTTTAGAAGACGGGAAACATTATAATTCATCATTATGTGATATTTCAAGCTTGATTTTTATCACATACCCTATAATCTTATTGAAAAATGAGAATGCTAAGCATTATCTAAAACCAGGCTTATATATGATTTTCACAAGGTAAAGGATGGGATTTTAACTCGTGTGAACACTTTTAAATAAAAATAAACACTAGGATATTCATGAATTATTATTTTGGAAAAGGACACAACTATCTTAATGCAATTTTGGGTACTAACATTAGCTCTCACCCAGGGATGTACACCCCCTATAGGTGTGCAAAGAACCCTAGAAAATAATACCAAGTGCCAATCTAATGGGCCACAAAATCAAGACTTAGAAATATATTAGAAAAAAACTCATGGAGGCTCAAAAAAATAAGGTAACTCAATAAAAACAGATCAAGCAGATCTAAAAATGAACACATGACAAAACATAATGGAAAGGAACTATATAAACAATGCCCAAAGTAGAGGGGCAATAAAGAAACATAATGATAAAGAAAAAAACACTATAAAATATATACACAATCACAAGTTTAGTCAAGGAAAATTTTTAGATATTCACCATTAATTGGTAGCTTCATAATTCAGCCATCTCTTAATCTCTTTAACTTTTTCTAACATCTTCATGGCCAAGATGAAGTAAACTAATTTTTTTACTTTCATGAAGGTTTTGCTACTAGGTTGTAATGGGATGAAAAATTGAAACAAATCATCTTTACATTATATTAAATCTAGATAAGACCATGCTAAAAGATCTTGGTACCTTTTTAACAGCTATAAATAAGCTTATTTCTCAATTGTAATCAGGTAAGTACCAAGCTAAAGTGCCTTAGGATCAGTAATATCATTCATGCACTCAAAGTATTGCCTAAAAGAAGTCTAAAAATTTTCATCTTCAAGGGCATAAAATATAACCCCATATTCACTCAATGAAATTCTTCAAACAACACCTTTATTACCAAACCAACATCAAGAACAACTAGTTGCTCAATAGTATCCATATTCCTAATGAAGTTACCTAGTTCCACATTTGTGTCTAGAACTTTGATTAGAGCACACTTTAGATCTTCAATTTCATCATGATTAGGTAAGTCTTTTTCTCATGTCTTATTAGCATCACAAACAAATTCATACATCAGGACCCTCTTGATCGCACTCCAAAATTGATCCATAGTAGTAGCATTTATCATTTCTATGGAGGCAAAAAACTAACATGGGGAGTATTGATAATTGAAATTCACAATCTCACCATAACTAGACATATACTCAAGATCATCCACATCTTCATTACTTGGTTTAGCATTATCACATGGGGGATGTGGAAGGAAGCATTTATCACACCAATCAATTTCAAAGTCACAATTCACTACATTTAATTTGGCATGCAATGAATCAAACACTTATTTTCTAGCCCCTCTATTATGAATTCTAATATCATGTGTAGGCCTATTGAGCATACCCCTTTCCTCTCTAGCAAACATGTAAGACATCTCTTTAATAGCAGAGGCCAAAGTCTTAATTATATCTTTGAGTTTAGATATCTTGGATTGTGTCCCTTCTAACTTTACATTATCCTACTTATTCATGGGCTTACCCATAACTTTTATTTTACTTTCAATTTGGATGGCCATATTTAATGCTAACCATAGGTTCATGGGAGCCTTGTCCCTTAAGTGGTAAGCAGCCTTCTTGTCAAATGCATCATAGTATTTGATCAAGCATGTTACATCACTAGGTCTTATATTCTCATGTATCTTCACCATAGTTTTGTTGAACCACATATTAAAGTCCTACACACACTAATTAGGATTCCTTTTTATGTTTTCAAATTTAGCCAAGAGAAACCTAAGGTCAATTCTATCACCATACTAAATTCTAAAAACATTCTTCATTTCTTCCCATGAATCAATGCATCTATGGGGAAAGGAATTGAACCATTCATATGTATCTTCTTCCATCATGTGCATAAATAAATTTATGCACACACCATCATTATCAACCTCACAGTCTTCAATAATATTTTGAAAATCCCTTAGGTCCTGATCACCACTCACAACATTATTCCCTTGAAACTTTGGGAGGTATTTCCTAACTTAATTTAGGACTTCATTAGGATAACCTTCCATGTCATTAAAATTAATAGGGATAAATTTGAGAATATAAAATTCATGATTCTCATTATCATATTGATCCCTATGCCTCATGATTGGTTTAATGAGAGGTTCAATAACAAATGGTAAAAGGATATGAGGGGGTGAATGAGGTGGACTTGGTGGGTCAAACTTGGGAGAGGATTCAACTGGTTGAGAAGGAATTGGATATTAAATGAGGTTGTATGGTTCTAAATAACTATAATATCTATAATCAAAATAATTATGATAATCTTTAACAATAGTAATTCAACAAATAAAATTTTAGATTAAATAAATAAAAGTTTAGATTTACCAGAATCTTGATAGCCCAAGTAGTCCTTTAAAGCTAAACTTTGCTCTGCAACAAACCTCCAAGCTTGTCTCCTTGATGAACACTTAAGGGTGAGACAAGTTTCTTATATTAGTCACCTTTGAAGGATGATCTCAATCCTTCCATCTTTATAATCAAAAGAACTCTCAAATCTAAAGATATTCAAAATGGGCACTGATCTTGCTTTGAAACCAAATGATGTTTTGGTGTCACCACTAGAAGAAAAATTATAGAATATAACCATTTATAGATTTTAAGTGATACATACTAAAACCATATATTTCTGAAATTAGTGATGATGTATGAAATAAAATACAATGAAACTTTCAAATTCATGTTTAAATAGTGAAAATCACCATAAAACATGACAAATTTCTTGCTCTTTGCAATAATTTCAATAGATGTTAGTTATCAAATCTCTCAATTCTTAACACATCCTTAGTGGAGTAAAGTGGAATTAACAACCAAAATATCAAATCACTCAAATAAAATCAACTTTTAAACACATGAAATAATAAGGATAAATTTTGTCTAAAAATGCAGTTGTGATTACTTGCATCAAATGGTAGAGAAATTTTTCAAACTTTATTATGCAACCAGCTCTTTACAAGAGTCCTTGACAACACAAGTACCATGAGTGACTTTTATATCCCAAAAAACAATGTCAGAAGAGTGTGTCACATTGACAAACCAAAGATAGCCAGATTGGTATAGATATAGGTAGAGAACTTTCAAACTTGAATTACTTATAGCTCTCGACAAGAGTCCCTAATAATGTGGGTGATAAGAATTATTTCCCCAATAATGGCACCAACAAAGTGTTGGTTCCTAGTTTTAAACCTCTCTCACTCGGCCTTGCAAACTTGTAGAAAATGGAAACCAAATATGAAAAAACCCACTACTATGTTGTTATAGATGGGGGAGGGTTTGGCATAAAGATAGACCAAATGAATAAAATGATTCAGAGACACTAACATAGGGTATTGTCAACTCCCTGTTACTTCTATCTCTACCTAAATGAAGGTGAGAGGACCTAAGGGGTAGCTTGTTCACATGGAGTGATTTTTCAATTCAACCTCCATGGGGATTTTTGGCACACAAAACAATTTTGACTAAGGGACAACCAAACTTACACACTCCACTTGAGAAGGGTTATCACACATAATGCACAAATTCACTAAGTCACATATAAGCTACTATAGATATATGGGAAAATTACTATATTATTTATTCTAAAAAATCCTCAACAACATGGGATGAATGAAAAACTACAGTGTTAGGTATTTAAAGCACAAGATGCAGACACATGTTAAGTATGAAAGTTTTTATGAATCTTTAAGACAAAGAACACTTATGATATGAAACAAGGGGTATTATTTGTAGCATAAGATAGGGTAAAATAGTTTTATAATATTAAATAAGAAGGGTATGGTGGTGTGCTGGTAGTTTATCAAATATCAAGGATTCTTTTCAAAATACATGACATCACTTATGGCAAAGATTTAGGGAAACTAAAATACAAGCCATGAAAACTACAAGGAGAACTTTGCATCCATTGGTGCCAATAGAATGAAAATTACCAAATGATCCCTAAAAATCTAGAACATACATTGAAAATAGAATCTCATATACTTTTTCTTACTAAATTCATGAAGCCAGGGTGCCCTTAAAAGGTATTCAACAACATATTTCTAAATATGACTATAGAAATGGATTTATAATCTAGGTACATGCTCAAAATGATAACTAGTAATGAACGCAAACCCAAATATCCAATCAAAAGAACTTATAAAACACATTTATTGCATTTTCATTAATAGGATACAATAAATAACCACAAGTATTTTCCATTAACTTTAAATAAAATTGTACATAGACCAATGTTGCCATGGGGACACACATGGTGGATTTGTTCATGTTGGACAAGGGATACATATAAAGATGATATTAGATCTTGTTAATGGCTATACAACTATAATCACCTTAGTAATAGAGGCAAAATACACATAGCCATAATCCTAAAATTTGGAAGAGCCTATGCTTGGAGAGAAGAACAAAGATCAACCACCACCAACATAATGATCAATGCAATGGCCAACTAACATCATGAATATAGGAAAGGCCCTATATTTATACATTTTTACCAATTTCAAATATACAATTGCCAGATTCCACCAAGATGCTCCTAGATAGAACAAATCCTTTGTCACACCTAGAATCTTCATGTATTTGCAAGGAAAATGATTGTTGTAACTAAATTTACAAGGAATGATTTATATTTGTAACAAATCCCTTTATTTCTTGGCTAGAAATGATTTTAAATGATATGGGAGGAGAATATTCATGGTGGAGGGAAAATAAACCATTTTTCTTTATGTGGAACTTCTTAAAGATGCCCTAGACCACTTTATTACACAATTGGAACCTCCTAGACAATTATCCTTCCCTTTATGTATGCCATAGAATAACTTGCTCTTGAAATGATGGCTTAGGAATATTCTAGATATATGACCACTTAAATGATCTTCCTTGGAGTGGCCCATCATGATCTTGAAGACCTATAATTTCCTTTCATGGAGGAGCTTTTCAAAATACTTGGTTATTTTTAACTTTTAACTTTTTGGCTCCAACTTGTATTTTCACATTTTTACACTTTTACCTTTTTACACTTGGCCTTTCAATATTTCTTTCATATTTTCTAATGAAAAAATGCATTATCTTCACCCTTTGAATTTTTAGGGCAAAACTTGGCCCTTCTCACAAATTTGCAATTTTTTGAGTCAACCTATTGTTAATGGTGTAATCTCTACCAGTTTCCTTGCACTTGATCCTTGAATGTGTCGTGCATGCCTATATGGCATCACTATGTCATTATGTTCACCTACTTGAAATGTGACTACTACCCATAGGACATGTGTTAAAATTTCATTATGTCCAAATCCTTGAACAATCCACATAAGATTAGTAATACCAAATCCTTATTTGTATGATGAATGTGAGCATGCCACATGGTATCTCTATAGGTTATTGGCATCCCTTTAACATCATATTTTATTGTGAGCCTTGAGATCATTCCACTTGGAGAATCCATGGGATTTTTTCACTTTAAATAGTAAAACTCACCTTAAGCTAACATCCTTTCACCACATGGTTGCTCTTTATTTATCTTGAGTCCTTAGACAAGTCAACTTTCACTCATGATGTCAATCTTGAAGATCAATAGAATGTTGACCATCAATATAGATTCAAAGGATTAAATTCCATTTGATTCCTATTATGGATTAAATTTATCATCCACATGCCTATCATTTGATGTTTGCATGAATGTATTTGATGGGCATGCAATTGTCAAATTTAAGCCCTAATAGATAATCACCAAGATTAAGTTTGACTTTTGCATGCCTATAATTTGATGTCTACATAAATGTATTTGATGAGTGCATGACTGTTAAATTTAAATTCTAATATATAGTTATCATGGCCTAAATTTAGTGTCTATGTGCCCATCATTTTACATTTGCATAACCATCAATGACATCCATATGACCATCAAATTTAAGCCCTAATGTATAATTTTTGAGCTTAATTTTTACATCTACACTACCATCAATTACATTTGTATGGCTGTCATACTACTTGTTAAAACTTTTGAAAGCTTTCATCTCTAAATTCTTCAGACAAAATATCCAAAAGCTTTAACTACAAATTCTTCATATAAAATGTTTGAATACTTTAAATTTAAATATTTATAATAAAATATTTGAAGCACTGAGCTTTGAAATGCTTTGGAAAAATTATCTGAAATCCTAAGACACACAAAAATTTCAAAGGCTTAGTCTTGAAAATTCGATTTGTGAAAAAGCCTAAATAATTTGAACTTGTGACCCTTTTGCAACTTGTTGTCTTCACCATATACTCATGTGGACCTTTTCAACCTAGATAAAAACTATACTAATGCAAAGCTTGCATTCAAACTTGAGAACTCTACCACTTCAAAGCCTTTTAGAATATATAAAAAATTATAACTCAACATCATGTGATCTTTCCATCTTTTTTTAATCATAGACCCTATAATCTTATTGAAAAATGAGAACATTAAGCATTAGCTAGAATCGAGATTATATAGGGTTTTCATAAGTAAAAGGTTGGATGTTTAACTCAAGTGAACACTTGAAAATAGAAGGCAATATTTGGATATTCATGCATTGCTATTTTGGGAAAGGGCACAAATTTCTCATTGCAATTTTGGGCACTAACAATTTGAACACATTTCCATAAAAAAAAATTATTCATACATACTATGATTTGAATATAAGTAATAATGTAAAACCTACCTAGATTATCTTGTTTTGGTTTCAACATCCAAAATCCTTATGTACCTTTGGTTAATAATTAATTATGTGCATGTTGGATTTGACTTATTAATTCCTCCTAGATGTTAAGGTTAGAGTTTATAACATTTACCTTACATTAGCTTGATTTTAAGTACATTTATTAAATAATAATATAATATGTTTTTTATTTTAGGTATAAAACTATGACATCACTCATAGGGTATGGTGAAGATAATGTTTTTTAGTGTTTCAAAAGTGTTATACACATTTAATAAATATAGCGATTGATAGTATGTAGAATTAAATTAATGATATTTACACAGTTTTATTACATGTATATAACTTAGATGAATCTTGAGACTAGTATATTTTTCTTGAAGTGATGCATTATTTGATCTAATATTAGTTTTATACAACTTAACCAATTTTTAACACATAAATAGCCTTACAATGTTAAGATAAATGTGGTAATGGTAGGTCTATTATAGTTTTATATAATCAATTGAATGCTTGTTAAATTAGTTTAACTCTTTAGTAGTGGCACCTAGTTGGGTATGTGGATTATGAATGTTAATAGAATTAATGTAAGAGAATTTATTTTAGATATTTATGTAGTGATAACCTTGAGTTAGTATACCTCCCCTTTGTTAAACATGCTCATGATTTGAGTACACCTTGATTTGGTAGTATTTATGCTAGTTGCCTAGTGCACATACTTTAACATTGACTGTGATTTCCAAAAAAAATTGGATGATGACCCTTTTTAGGTGACCCTATCTTTTGTAGTGGCCATTAAACCTATTTGATATTTAGTGTTATGCTAATGCATATAAAATCTAGTAAAATGTGGTACCATATTCAATGCATGCATCATGGTCTATAGAACCCTATTTTATTCATATTATCACACCTTAATTGAGAATGGTTGAAACTTTATCATTTATATCATGGATTGATGATTAGTGTAGTTGATGTGCTATTTTATCTTGGTGATGATTGTTTATACCATCTTGATACTTCTAGTATTTACAATAGATAGTAGTTTTTAATGGTTAACACTCAAACATATATATAATTTTCACTTAATATAACTTCAGTGAGATATGTTTGATAGTGATATTTCCTATGATATATGCTACTTGAGAGTATTTAAAATTAGAGATATGAGCCAATATGTTTACATTGGTATTTATGTGGTACTGGGATGTCATGTGTGGGAGTTGATATTTGTTATTCCTCTTCATCCATATTAGTGGGTTATCATGATGGAATGTTATGGTCAAATTTCATTAGATACTTTCTCTTTAGTAACACTTTGTTTTGATATGGTTTGTTTATTCAGTCTCTTCAGTAATGGTCAATGATGGATAATAGATGAAATTTATATAAGTTACCCTAGGATATTGTGTTACCATATGTATAGATTTTTAGATATTACTCATGAGATCATAACTAAGTTATAGATATATGTTTAAAATGCCATCAAGGATGATATTATGGCATCGGTTGGACTAATACATTTTTTTTTGATATTTTTCAAAATGGTTTCTCTTTATAAACAATGTTATTTGACAACAATTTGGTTATAAGGTAGTTAGAGATGTGAGCTAGTATAGTATCATTTGGTGATGATATGGTATTGGCATGGCATGTGCAAGAGTTTTTGTTTACTATCCTTCTTTATTTGTACTAGTTGGTTACTATGATGAACCACACCCTAGCCGATAATGTAGTTCAATTCTATGGATGGCTAGTGGACTATTTTCATATTGGTAATGGTAGGTGGACAAATTTACTATGTTCGATGATGTAGTTAAATTCTTCATGACATATAATAGACCATCATGCCCTCTTACCTTATTATTTTTCCCCTTCAATGAATTATTAAGTCACATAGTGATTTTTATGTGATCTATTTTCACCATGTTTTTTTGAATTTATTTTAATTTATTTGAATACTTTATTTTAATTTGAATTTAAAATAATATTATTTTCTTATTTTTTAATATTTTATGTAACTAATCATATAAATTATTATTTGTATTTTTTAGTGATTCATATTTCTCTATTAAGGCCACCTGATCTCATTTTTTTATTTCATAATAATTTTAATTTTACATGATTGGTTTAATTTTAAAATTTATTTTGGATGATTTTTGGTATTGGTTTCACATGTGTTCATAATGTGCATAATTTTTATTCTAGTGGTGTGGTATGGGGGAGGATAACTAGCTTGGAATATACCTAGTGGATCATGATGGGAAGTGATCACATTAGTTAATGATACCATCCTTCCCAATCCACTAAGCATGGTGGTTGTGTGTGTGTGTGTGTGTGTG
>JARHVA010011109.1:17500-40000 GCA_037957365.1 Torreya grandis
TATGTTGTAGACTTGAGAGTGGGTTTTATTCCCCATGAGGGTTTCCCATAGGAACGATGTGTTATGTGTTTGATCTTGTGTATGCATTGAATGAATGAGCCCTCTTATTAATTATTTCATAATCAAGTTGATATATGCTAATTGGTTATTAGTTTAAAGGATTACTATTGAAATTAAAATATTTGGGCTCACTAATTCACCCCCCCTTAGTGATTTAACCTATAATAATTGGTATTATAGAGGGCCCCTTGGAGGAATCATAATAGCTTTAAGGTGATCCTAAGTAGGTATAAATATGGCTAAGCAATTGAAGAAATAAAATCAATAGTAGAAGGCTATGATCAAGGCAATTGAAGAATATATATGTACATTGACTAAATATGCTAAATAGGGCGAGAAGGTTATCAATAACCTCAAGGATTAACTAAAAGATTACAAGACAAGTTTGAGTTTAAAATAAGGAAGTTGTTCAAAAGAAAAGGGCATCACGTGTGATGAAGAATTTTACCATGATAGTGAAGAAGAAGTTGATCTAGAAGTTGAGCTTATGGGTGCACTTGATGAACTGAAGGAGTAAAAGAAGAAGAATCATAAGATGAGAAATATTATAAAAGTTATTGAAGCACAAGTTAGTTATCTTGAATTAAGTTTGATAGAACAAGCATGTAGAAATAAGGATGACATGGCTTAAGAAGCTAAGAGTGATAAGGAGACTATCCAAGTTCTCAAAGATCAGTTAATGACTATAATTTCAAGTGTAAGAGCTAAAGAGGATGAGAGCATTGAATTGGAAACCAAGATAGGCTCATTTATGGATGAACATGAGAGATTTGTTTTAAAGATAATAAATCTTGAAGAAGATCAAAAGAAGTCAGATTAGGTCAAGAGCAATGAAAGAAGACCAATTAGACAACCAAATGCTTCAAAGTTTGCTAGTTTATTTCATGTTCATTGTTATACATGTAATAAGTATGGTCATAGAGCTAAGGAATATAAAATTAAGTCCATAAATTATGGAAATTCATGGAGTTATGATAGAAGGATTTTTGGATAAATATGGATCACAGTTTAAATCTATCAAAAGGCACAAATGATGTTATTTGTTTCAATTGTCATAAAAGTGGACATATTGATAGATTCTATATAAATGATGTTAAGAGGTCTTCAAGGTATGTAAAAGGATATAGAGATCATATAAGGTCTAAAAAAGGATAAAATCATGTATATAAACCAAAGGTAATCATTTCCAATTCTTCTAATCATAAGGTTGATAAGAAAGCTTCTCTAGAAGGCTATGTTACAAATCAGGAGAAGCTCAAGGATCAAGTAGTTAAGATGGATACATAATGCAAGAAGACTCAAACTATGGTATATACACCTAAGGAAGTAAATAATAATAATACTAACCTTGTTCATTCTAAGAGTCTTGATGTATTTTTTGCCAGGGTGGAAAAAGGATTAGATATGAAGGGAAGGTAATAGTTTACATTATCTAATTTATTGAGAAATCTAAAGAAAAGATGATGTCAAACATCCTTTTAAATTTAAGTTGTATGGAAAGTAAGATAAATGTATGGATATATGGGAGTATTTATAGTTTTGTGACTTTTAGTCTCATTATGTCAAAAGAGGTGTCTCTCTCTAGGCTTCAAGGAGACACTTGTCAGTTAAAAGAAGCTTGGAGGCTGTCAAATTTTATTTGATAAAATGGTATGAAAATAAGGTATGTTTTTGAATTATTTACATATGTATAATTGTTGGAAAAAAGAATCTTGTGAAGAATCTAAGTGGTCTTATCTTGAGAATGAGTTAGTTTGTTCGTCATGGTTTGGATGCTCTGGTATAAAAGTGAGTTTCAAATATCTATCTGCATATCAATTTGTGGTAGATGAAAAGTAAGCCTATAAGTTTAAGGCCTTTATTATAGGATTATATTATATATCTTGCTAAGCCTCTAAAAGGCTTGTTGAACAATTATGTATGCTATAGAAGTTTAGTGGCTTGAAGACATGCATTATGTGAGGGGGAGTATATGTAAAGTGTCTATGTCTATGCTTCTTAAGAGAATCATTTTAGTGGAGACGAAATTTTTGATATGGTGTTCTTATGAAGGTTCTAAAAGGCTAGAGATGAGTATTTCCAATTGGAGTAGGTATTTCTAAGTGGAAAATAGGTTGAGGTAATGTCATGATGTTGATAACTATATATGGATCAGCTTGTAGGGTTAGATTGAAAGTTCTTAGATTGTAAAAGAGGATTTGTGATTTTTCAAGATAATATTTTTGCATATAATTTTTTTTTTTACCTTATTCTAGCATGCTCCAGGTGTTGTTGTGGTCTAAAGGTGTGTTGAAATCTAATCACAATTTTTTGTTAGCTCTTGAGTTTTCTAGCTTGTGTTTAAGAGTATGCAGGTCCTAAAATGGTTTATAACTATTCAAGGTTACCAATGGTGTGAAAGATAAAATCTTGGTATATAAGTGTGTAATAGTCATCTCTAGGTCTACAAAAAGTTTCATTGGTGGATATTGACTAGAAGGTGTTATGTTGACCTTATTTGTTATGAGATTTTAGGGTTTTGGGTTCTACTAAAAAAATTTCTTCCTTATGAGTTGAGGTATGTGAATTATTAATATGTTGAATGGGAGAAATGGGTTTACAAATCAATCTTCATAGAGATTTGAAGGTTTGTGGTTCTCAAGATATTAAAGTTTTTGTCAAGTTGGAAGCCTAATTGGGTTATTAGTTTGTGAAGGAAGTCTATTTCAAAGGATGAGATAGTTTTTTAAAATTTGTGTGCTTGAGGTTGATTATAATATTGATCCACATATGAAGTTTCAGGTCTTGAAGATGTGTCTACTAAAAGTTATGGGATCTACAAGTTCTAGGTAGGACTACAAAGAAACTAGACATGCCTATTATGTAGAAGAGTACCTTTTTATAAATTTATACAAAATATCAAGGTATGTTTTATTAAATGTGTGTTATAAAGTTAATTTTATATCATGTTTCCTATTTGGTGGATGGCATGAAGTTATGTTGGTGGTCCTTATGGTAGCTTGAGAAAGAATGATAGTAAGCATGTGTAGTGGTTCTTCATGTGTGTGGAGATCTAAAGATGATCAAAAGGTGAAATGGATTATTGATCTTAGGGGGTGTCCCTATAATATTTTTATTTGTGATTTAAATCATTTTATAGTGGTTTATGTGTGTTATTTCTTCATTGGTTGCAGTGCTTTGTTGAAGAGAGTGTTGACATGGAACAAGAAGAAGTTGTTAAGGAAAGAAGAGGTAGGCTCAAGGTAAAGGGGAGTTTGTATCATATTTATGAGATTTTAATTTAATATTTATGGTATTTTTATGTCCTTAGGATTATTTGGTGCCCACTTTTTCATTGTGTCAAAGGGGGAGAAAGTTCCTATTTTGGGGATGCTTGAAGAAAGAGAAAATGAGATATATATTTCTAAATATGATGGTTGTTGACATAAATGACAAAGGGTGAGATTATTTGATATTTTTAAATGATTTCATGAAGGTTACCTAGTGATTATATTAATATCCTTCATAATCTAAGTGATAATGAAAAAGTGTGTAATGTGCTTGTCCAAGTATGCTTGAAGTATAATTAGTTGATCTTATATTTTGGCATGGTTAGAGATGTTTAGGGATGAGTATGGTGATTTGAACATGGGAAAGTATTCATATAAGTGGTCAAGTATTATTGGATATCTTGTTTTCATAAGTATAATTCATCTGGTTAGTCATAGTTTTCATCTAGACACTTTGGGTCTAGCGGTAGAAAATATGAGTAAGAAGTTTAATGACATCACAATTTCAACATATGGATGAGTCAAGGGGAGTTGGTCATATGGTTATCATAAAATTGTTCCCTAGTTTATATGTCCTAAATATTAGGTCATGGGCCTAAGTGTAATCAAATATATGTGGGTGCAAAGTTGGGCTCCCAGGCATTTTGACAGTGTTTTCTCATACTTAGCCTAATTTGCATGAGGTAAGAAATATCCAAGTAAGAATTTTGATGGTATAATATCTCACACATGTGTATTTTTCAAGAGAATTTTTTAATGTGGGTTCATTAAGTTTTTTGCCTAGTTCTTATGCACCAAATTTTAGGTCATGAGATGTAGTTTCAAAAAAGTTATGCAGGTTCAAATTTAGTCTCTTAGACAAGTTTTAAGAATAGTTAACTCTATGATATAAGATTTTGAGAAGGAATTATAATGGATATATATATAAAATGTGTGAGGGTTACAAGATAAGATTGTTATATGGTTATATTCTCCTATGTAATTGATCATATGGTCCAAATTATAAATCATGCATCCCAGTGTAGCAAAAGATATAACTATGCAAAGTTGGCCTTTTAGGTAGATAAGTAAGGTTCCCATACTTAGTCAAATTTGAATAAGTTAAAGTTTGATCAAAATAAATTTTGCACATTTCTCCAAAAAGTTAATAAGTAGTGAGATGAGGATATGTACATGTCATTTAACACTAAGTAGAGATAAAGATCAATCTTCTTCCAAGGATCGATGGTGATTAGGTGATTATATAGATAGAGATCAATAGTGCCTATTAAATTCAATAATTCAAAGTGAAAACTATTTATCATTGTTAAAGACCAAGCTATGTATAAGAGATCAAAAGTGTGTGATGAGTCAACATTGTAAGATTAAATGAGATAAGGACAAAGTGATTAAGGTTTAAAGTTTTAGTATTAGCACTTATGCATTAAAGTTTGGAGAAGATTTATGGTGAGAGATTGAAATAAATATGAGAGGACATGAGATGTGATCATATTGTTCAAAGTTTAATTGTGACCATTTTATTTTGAATATTTGAGTTTAACAAAGGTAAAAACTAGTCTATGGTGTTTTGAACATATATTTCGATCAAGGATTAATTTACTCATGCTGTAAAAAGAAAATATGAAGAGGACTCCATGTCACATCTAATGAACCTAATTTTAAGATCTAAAAGTATGTATAGTCAAATATATTAAGGTTAAAATTTTACTATGTGTTTGTGCATGGACTATAAGTGACTCAAAACGATTGTTTAAGCTTTTTTGATATTGTTTTGATATCTCTTGATGAATTGGCTATTGGGGAGTTTTGTAGACTCTATAAGGATGATATATATGATTTTTAGATGCGTGATCAATCTATATTGAGTATGAATAATGATTAATAAGTTAACTATATTTTTTTCATATTGTTCTTGTGTACCATGTTAGTGTTTGAGTTGGTTGAGCACATGTAGAGGTAAACAAAGATTATTATGATCATTTAAAGATGTCAAAGGGGACATAAGGAGTGGAATAATGTATTTGTAAGTGGTCCTTTGTTCTTGTTTTGATCGATGATGTACTAAATGGGTGAATAGGTCTTGATGAGACCTATAAGAGTTACAAGGGCCTTATTAAAAGGTGTAGTTATTTAAGGGTGACCCATAGATGCTATGGCTAACCTCTGAAGATTTTTTTGAACTATGTCTTGATTAAATAGATGCCATAAGGGTTAAGGAATGTCTACTAGCTGACCAAGATGGTGATGATAATGAATTGTCTAAATATTGAAATCAAAGATGGTGATTTCTAGACATGGAGTGAGATATTTGTAGAGGCTTGAGTATGGAAAATATTCATTAAAGTGATGAAAAGAGGAGACTAAGTGTGCCCAATGGTTGTGTTAATGAGAAAATAATATATAGGATTATTTTTATGACCTATAGGTCATTATTTTGATGGAATAATAGTTCTCTTTCATCTTAAATATAAGTAAAGATGCTTGTACGACTAGAATTGAGTGAAGAGTTGAGGAGCAAAGAGAGGAAGTGTGCCTAGTGGATGGGTTGATGAGAAGAGTTAGTTCATGATTATGTGTAAGAATTGTAGGTTATATTTATATGTCATAACAAGTGCTCTTGTAGGTTTGATGGTTTTAAGTGTGAGTGAAGGATAGTGATGTTTGTGTGATTTTGGAGGTTGATTTGTGAGGTAGATCAGATTATGGTCTGTGTGAATAACCTCATGGTCAGATTGTTATTGTGGTGATAGAATTCCTATAGGTGTAATAAAGTGAGTGTGATTTAAGAGTTGTAGAGTGGGGTTAGTTGGGATATGTAATGTGTACTAATTGATCTTTGTGTGTTGGTTTAATTATGTAATGTGCTTTAGATAACATGGAGTATTTGGTGAAAGAGTGAAGGTGAAGAGTTATAAATAGAGATCCATCATCAAGTGTTGAAGACATCAATACTAAGTTGGAAGTGTTCAAAGGAGGGTATAAAGGAGTTGATATTTCCTAGGGGTAGTTGTTGCTTTCAAAATAGGGGTTTCACTAAATACCTCTGGTCAGGAAGATATGATCATGGTTTACTAGTCTAAACGAGTTTATCAGTCTCTTGTTTGTAATTTATTATAGGATAATAGTCTATGTGTTGGAGACATGAGAGTGTGTTTTATTACCCATGAGGGTTTCCCATAAGAACTATGTGTTATGTGTTTGATCTTGTGTATGCATTAAATGAATGATGTCTCTTGTTAATGATTTCTTGATCAATTTGATATATGTTGATTGGTTATTAGTTTAAAGGATTACAATTGAAATTGAAATATCTAGGCTCACTAATTCACTCCCCCCCTCTCAATGTTTGTACCTATAACAATTGGTATCAGAGAGGGTCATTTGGAGGAAGCCTAACATCTTGAAGGTGATCCTAAGTAGGAATAAATATGGCTAAGTAGTTGAAGAAATAAAATTAACAATGGAAGGTTGTGATTTAGCCACTTGAAGACAAACTATGTACCTTGAATAAATATGATAAAGAGGATGAGAAGGTTATCAATAACCTCAAGGATGATCTAGAAGATTCCAAAATAAGTTTGAGTTTAAAAGAGGAAATTTGTTCAAAATAAAAGGACATCATGTGTGATGAATAAGTTTTCCATGATAGTGAATAACAAGTTAATCTAGAAGTTGAGCTTCTGGGTGCACTTGTTGAACTAAATGAGAAAAAGAAGAAGAATCACAAGATGAGAAATATGATCAAAGGTCTTGAAGAAAAAGTTAGTTCTCTTGAGGGAAGTTTGATAGAGAAAACATGTAGAATAAAGGATGACATGGCTAAAGAATCTAAGAGTAATAAGGAGACTATCCAAATTCTCAGTGGTTAGTTAATGCCTACAAATTTAAGTGTAAGATCTGAAGATGATGAGAGCATTCAATTGGTAACCAATCTAGGTTCATTGATCGATGAAAATGAGTAATTTGTTGTCAAGATAAGTAAGCTTGAAGAAGATCAAAAGAAGTTAGATCAGGTCAAGAGAAATGAAATAAGACCATTTAGACAACCAAATGCTTAATGGTATGATATTTTATTTCATGGTCATTGTTATACATGTAATAATTATGGTCATAGAGATAAGAACTATATAATGAAGTCAGTCAAGTATGGACATTCATGGAGATATGATAGGAGTTTTTGGAAAAATATTGATCATATTTCAAATCTATTAAAAGGCATGAATGATGTTATTTGTTTCAATTTTCATAAAAGTAGACATATTTCTATATTCTATAAAAATGGTGTTAAGAGGTATTAAAGGTATGTCAAAGAATATAGGGATCCTAGAAGGTCTAAAAAAAGACAAACTCAAGTATGGAAACCAAAGGTAATCATTACCAATTCTTATGATTATAAGGTTGATAAGAAAGCTACTCTAGAAGGTTATGTTGAAAATTAGGATAAGCTCAAGGATCAAGTAGGTAAGATAGTTGTAAAAGATAAAAAGAGTTAAAATATTCTATGGAGATCTAAGGAAGTAAATACTAAGAAGACTAACCCTGTTGAGTCGAAGAGACTTGATGGATTGTTTGCCAAGCTAGAGAAAGGATTAGATATGAAGGGAAGATATGACTTTATGTTGTTTGCTTTTATTGACAAATGTAAGCAAAAGAATGAAGTAAAGTATCCTTTCAAATTAAAATTGGACTACAAGTTAGACAAAGTTATGGAGATATGGGAGTCTCTAAAGTTTTCAGACTTTTAATCTCACTATGTCAAAAGGGGTGTCTCTCTCTAGGCTTCAAGGAGATACTTGTCAGTCAGAGGAAGCTTAGTGGCTATCATATTTTGTTTAATAATAAGGTATGAGAATAAGGTATATATATATATATATATATATATATGAGAAAAGAAGCTTGTGAAGAATCTCAGTGGTCTTATCTTGAGAAGGAGTTAGCTTGTTTGTCATGGTTTGGATACTTTGGTATAAAGGTGAGTTTAAAATATCTATCTTCATGTAAATTTATGGTAGATGCTAGGTAAGCATATAAGTTGAAGGCTTTTATTTTAGGCTTATGTTCTAGATCTTGCTAAGCTTGTTAAAGGCTTGTTAAATAGTTGTGTATGTCATATAGGTATAGTGGCTTGAAGACATGTATTATGTGATGGGGAACATATGTGAAGTGTCCTTATCTATCCTTCTTAAGAGACTCCTTTTAGTGGAGAAAAATGTGTTTATGTGGTGTTATTTTGAAGGTCCTAGAAGGTTAGAGATGAGTATTTTTAGTTGAAACATGTATGTTTAGGTGGAAAATATGCTAAGGTGATGTCATGATGTTGGTAACTATATATGGAGCAGTCTATAAGGTCATATTAAAGGTTCCAAAATGGAAAAGGAGGATTTTTTATTTTTCAAGATAATATTTTTGTATACAAATTTATATTGACCTTATTCTAGCATGCTCCAAATGTATTTTGTGGTTTGAATGTATGTTGAAGTCAAATTGGAAATTTTTGTTATCTCTCAAGTTTTCTAGTTTGTGCTTAAGAGTATCCAAGTCCTAAAATGGGTTATAGGAATTCAAGTTACCAATGGTGTGGAATCTCAAATCTTGGTTCAAAAGTGTGTAATAGTTATCTCTAGGTATACAAGAAGTTTCAGAGGTGGATGTTGACTAGAAAGTGCTATGTTGACCTTATTTGTTTTAAGATTCTAGAGTTTTGAGCTCTACTAGAAAAGTGGTATGCCTTATAATTTGAGCTATAGGGATTATTAATATGTTGAATGTGCCAAATGGGTTATCAAATCAATATTCATAGAGATTTGAAGGTTTGTGGTTTTCAAGATATTTAAGTTTTTGTCAAGTTGAAGGTTAATTGGGTAGTTGGTTTGTGAAGGAAGTATATTTCATAAGATGAGCTAGTTTTTACAGATTGGTGTGATTGAGGGGGAATATGAGAGTGATAAAAATATGAATTTTTAGGTCTTGATGATGTGTCTTCTAAAATTTATGAGATCTCCAAGTTCTAAGTAGGGCTACAAGGAGACTAGACATGCCTAATATGTAGAAGAGTGTCTTTTGACTAGTTTCTCCAAAAAATCTAGGTATTTTTTATTCAAGATTTGTTCTTAGGTTTATTGAGAACATGTTTTATATTTGTTGAGTATCATGAAGTTATGTTAGTGGTCCTTGTGGTTGCTTCAGAGAGAATGCTAGTAAGCCTTTGTGGTGGTTCTTCATATGTGTGAAGATCTGAAGATTCTCAAAAGGTAAAATGGATAATTTGTATTAGGGGGAGAAACTATAAAATTTTTCTTGGTGATTTCCATCAAATTCTAATGGTTTTTGTGTGTTCTTTTTTCATCAGTTGCAGTACTTAGTTGAATAGAGTGTTGGTATGGAGTAAGAGGAAGTTGTTAAGGCAAGAAGAGGTAGGTTCAAGGTAAGGGGGAGTTTTTATCATATTTATAATATGGTCATTTCATATTTATGGTATTTTTCTATCCTTAGGATTAGTTTGTGCCTACTTTTTCATTGTGTCAAAGGGGAAGAAAGTTCGTATTGTGGGGATGCTTAAAGAGAGAGAAGGTGAGTTGTATATTTCTATATGTGATGGTTGTTGACATCAATAAAAAAGGGGAAGATTTTTTGAGAGTTATTAATTATGTCATGATGATTTCATGAAGGTTTCCTAGTGAGTGTATGAATATCTTTTACAGTGTAAGTGATAATGACAAAGTGTGCAATGTGTTTGTCCTAGTATGTTTGAAGTATGATTGGTTGATATTTTATTTTGGCATGGTTAGAGATGTTCAAGGATGATTATGGTGATTTGATAATGTGAAAAGGGTCATATTATTAGTTAGGGATTATTGGAGAGCTTGTGTGTACAAGTGGATTTCATCTAGTTGATCATAAATTTCATCTAGATACTTTGGGTCCAATGGAAAAAAAATTGAGTAGGTAGTTTGATGATGTCACCATTACCACGTGTGGATGAGTCAGGGGGAGTTGATCATATTGTTATGATCACATTAGTCCTTATTTAATATGATATAAATCTTATGTCATGCATCTAAGTGCAATCAGAGATATGTGGATACAAAGTTGGGCTCCAAGACATTTTGACAGTGTTTTCCCATACTTAGCCAAATTTGCATGAGGAAAGAAAGAGATGAGGAAGAAATTTGATGGTATAATATCTCACATTTTCATGTTTTAGGAGAAGGTGATAATATAGGTTTTTTTAATTTTGTAACTAGTTCTTATGTGCCAAATTTTAGGTCATGCAATGTTCAAAGTTGGTCTCCCGAATAAGTTATAAGCATAGTTGTCTCTATAACAGAAGATTTTGAGAAGGAATTTTAATAAAAATATATCTCACATATTTGAGGGTTATATGAGAATTTTGTTATATGGTTGGATTCTCCTATGTAAGGAGATAATATGGTCCAAATTATATATCTTGTATCCAAGTATAACAAAAGATATGACTATACAAAGTTGGCCTTCCAGGCAGATACGTAAGGTTCCCATACTCAATAAAATTTACACAAGTTAAAGTTTGATCAACATAAATGGTGCACATTTCTCTAAAAAGTTAGGAAGTAGTGAGATGAGGATAGGTGCATGATGTTTAACACTGATTAGAGATAAAAACTAAGCTTCTTTGAAGGATCAATGGTGAGTGGGTGATTTTATAAATCGAGATCAATAGTGCATATTAAAGTCAAGAGGTTAAAGTGATAGTTGTTTGACATTGTTAAAGACCAAGCTATGTATAGGATATTGACAGTGCATGATGATTCAACATTACAATATTGCATGAGATGAGGTCAAAGTGACTAAGGTTTAATTTTTGAGAATTAGTATCTATGTGTTAAAGTTTAGACAAGATTGACAATGCAAGATTGATATAAAGTTAAGAGGACACAAGATGCGAGCATAGTGTTCAATGTTTAACTGTGACCATTTTCTTTTGAATATTTGAATTTAACAAAAGGAAAAACCAATCTATAATTTTTTGGCCATATCTTTTGATCAAAGACAAATTTACTCATGTTTTAAAAAGAAAAGATGATTAAGACTCCATGGCACATCTAATAAAACTAATTTAAAGATCTGTAAGTATGTATAGTCAAATATATTAAGGCTTAAAGTTGACTCTAGTTCATGTATAGACTGTAAGTGACCCAAAAATATTGTTTGAGCTTGTTTTGATATTGTTTCAATATCTCCTGATAAATTGGCTATTAGGTAGTGTTCTTGAATCCATAAGGATGTTTTGTGTGGTTTTTAGAGGTGTGATAAATCTATCTTGAGTATGAACAATGCTTAAGAAGTTGATTATGTTTTTGTTCATAATGTTAATGTGCACCAAGTCAGTGTTTGAGTTGTTTAAGCATACACAAAGGTGAGAAAAGATGAATATGATCATTTGAGGATGTCAAAGGGAACATAAAGAGTGGAATAATGTGTTTTAAAGTGGTCTTATTTTCTTGTTTTGATTGATGAAGTGTTAATGGTTGAATAGGTCTCCACGAGACATATAAAAGCTACAAGGGCCTTATTAAAAGGTGTATCTACTTAAGGGTGACCCATAAATGCTATGGCTGACCTATGAAGATTATTTTGAATTATGTCCCAATGAGATACATGCCTTAAGTGTTAAGGCATGTCTAATGGCCAAGAAAGATGGTGATGATCATGAATGCTCTATAAATAGTGAAATTAAAGATGGTGATATATAGAATTGGAGTGAAAGATTTGTAGAGGCTTGAGTGTTGAAAATATTAGTTAAAACAAATAAAAAAGGAGATTAAGTGTGCTCAATGGTTGGGTTGATGAGTAGAGTAGATATAAGACTATGTGTATGACTTGTAGGTCATAATTATGATGGTATAATAGTGATCTTGTAGGTTGAATATGAAAAAAGAGGCTTATACAAGTGGAACAGAGTGAAGAGTTGAGGAAAAAAGAGGGAAAGTGTGCCTAGTGGATGGGTTGATCAGTAGAGTTGGTTCATGATTGTGTGTATGACCTGTAGGTGATATTTCTATATCATAACAAGTGATATTATAGGTTTGATGCTTTAAAGTGTGAGAAAAGGATAAGTGATGTTTATGTGAGCTTGGATGTTGGTTTGTGAGGTAGATCAAAGTATATTATGTGTGAATGACCTCATGGTTAGACTACTATTATGGTGATAGAACTTTTTTAGGTGTGCTAAAGTGAATGTGAGTGAAGATTTGGAGAGTGGGGTTAGTTTGGATATGTAATGTGTCCTAATTGATCTTTGTGTGTTGTTACAAGTATGTAATGTGTTTTGGCCAACATGGAGTATTAGGTGAAAGAGTGAAGGTGAATATTGATAAACAAAGATCCATCATCAGGTGTTAAAGACATCAATACTTAGGTAGAAGTATTCAAAAGAGGGTCTAAAGGAGTTTATCTTTCTTATGGGTAGTTACTCTGTGTGAAACAAGGGTTTCTCTAAATACCTTTGGTCAGGAGGATATGATCAAGGTTTGATGGTCTAAAGGAGTTGATCAGTCTCTTGTTTGTAATTTATTATAAGACAATAGTCCATGTGTTGTAGACTTGAGAGTGGGTTTTATTCCCCCTGAGGGTTTCCCATAGGAACTATGTGTTATGTGTTTGATCTTGTATATGCATTAAATGAATGATATCTCTTTTTAATGATTGTTTTATAAAGTTGATATATGATGATTGCTTATTAGTTTAAAGGATTGTAAATGAAATCGAAATATTTGGGCTCACTGATTCACCCACCCCCTCAGTGATTGTACCTCTAACACTATTCCTTTTAAAAATAAATCTATAATATACTTATTACACCTCTACACAAAGTTATATTTCAAAGGAATACACACACACACACACACACACACACACACACACATACATTCATTATTTATTTTGAAAAAATAAATAAATAAAAAATGAGGCTATATATATAGTATATATATTTGTTAGTTATTCAAAAAATAATATAGTACAATTTTTAATCTATATTTTAAAATAATGATAACTATAATAATAGTAGTAATAATATATATATATATGTATGTATATATATACATATATATATATATATATATTTACATATATATATACATAAATATATACATATATATATATATATATATATATATATATATTATGGGAGGGGGCTAGGATTGCTCGGCCCCACCTCCCCCCTCAAATATATATATATATTTGAGGGGGGAGGTGGGGCCGAGAAATCCTAGCCCCCTCGCATAATAGGGAGGGGAGGTGGATTAGCTATCATCCCACCCCTAACCTTAGTAGGCCAAGCCAACAATCGAGCATCAGCCATGCGCCACCAATCGAATAACTATATAAAACTATAAAATAATAATAAGAAAATAAAAGATTAAAAAAATATAATATATGTATGTATGTACACGCATGCACACACACACACACACACACACATACATACATATAAATGATTCTAAAATTTTGTGGGTTTGATTATCGTTTACACCATGCAATGAGTTTTCTTTAAAAATTTGGAAGTTCTGTCAATAGTTTGTTAATACTTTACTTCTACGAATACAATAGTGAGTGCATTAAATCTATGTAAGAAACCAAACTCTTAATTATCCCATCCTCAATTACAATCACTGTACCACCCATGAGTACACTATTCAAAGTTAACCATTTGTGTTAAAGTGAAATTAACTAACCACGGTGTATTCAGACTTGACTAGGTCCCCTCACTGTTAATGATAGTATTTATATATACACATATGTGTATAAGTATATATACACATAAATGTATAATTATATATACACATATATGTACATATGTATATGTGTGTGTGTGTAGACACACACACACATATATCAAGTTTTGAATATTCAGATTTTCAAATATAAATATAAGTATAAGATACACATTAAAATTGCATAAATTTGAAGTGAGGATTTTATTAGCTCAGTTGCAAGTGTGAGGTTTGGGAAATGATATTAAAATTTGTTCATTATTTTTATCATTTCTTTTAATCCCTTGATCCTATTGAATTTTATTGGAAGAAATTAACTTTACATAAGTTTATGTTTTGGTGATTAAATCAAGTTTACGACTAAGATTTTGAGATTGTAAACACTTTTTAAATGTTGGAAACTTATCAAGATGATGATCCAAAAAATATAATGGAATGTTTTTACTTTGTTTTTATTTGATAAATTTATTAGAGTTTAATAATATTATAATTATGATGGTTAAATTATTAGTCAGTTAGAGGATGTTTGAGTTGCTTAAAAATATCAAAATTACTATCTTATTTTATGGTTATGAGAAAACTTACATTCTCCTTATAGTTTATTCGTATAATTATATTAGTAGAGCAAGTAGATAATTTAAATGTAATATTTGGTTACCTTATTTTTTACTCTAAAAAGGTAAAGATAAATTTGTGATTTGTTTTTACTTGCTCAGTTATAAGTTGAACCTTGATGTGTCTTCATGATTTTAGTGCATGAAAATGAGATCTAGTTCACTTGTTCACAAAGATATTATGTATTTTTATTAATATTCATGTTGTAAATAGAGTTATTGTTTGACATCAATTTATCCAGTGATTGAGATAAAAGAATTATAACCTAGAGTTGTTGAGGATGTAGGTTTTGAATAGTTGTAATGAATTTTACTCTTATTGCAGATTGTGCTCATGTTGACATGATTGGATAGAACATTAATACAATCTTTTTATAATTTCATATCAATATCATTAAAATATAAAGCTTCTTATGTTATAAAAAAATAATTTTGGTATTTATTGTAAGCTTGATTTAGTTTAGATTAGTATTTATATCCTTGATAATTTTGTTTCACTAGTGGTTTTATTTGGTGTCTTAGAACATATAAAGATAATTTTTAAGATGAAAAGTTGAAATTAATGAACTATAGTATCACTAATAACTTAATAAATATGTTAAAATCAACCTTAATCAATGGAATACATTTTGAATAAATAAATAAAGAGAGAACTAATGATTTTTAGATTGATATTCACTTTTGACTAGATTTATAAATCAGTTCTAGGGCAAAAATAGTGGGCCCAGTCACTGAGAAATATTAAACCAATATAAATGGGTATCACTTAATCACTTTGAAATCATTGAGTAAACTCAAATGGCTACATATATCCTATAAATTCCTTATGAGATTCAAACTTGGGTGGGGTTGGGCAAAACCAACCCATTTTACCAACCCTTCTACATCTCATTAGCTAAATTTTGGGTACTGACATTTTTTATAATCATAAAACCTAAACCAATAGTGAATAGTGTCCCTAGACATGGACTTTGGACTTGCCTCATCACATTGAGAATAATTTTCAATACACATGACAACCCCCATCACATTTAACACCGATCTAGTTATCCCATTGCATGTGGATAATTTTCTTGAAGGTGTGCATATCTTACCCCCTACAAGATTAAAACCTATGACCTCTATTTTGGGAGAAAATTCCCTTCACCATTAGGAAAACACAAGTACACTAGAGAGTGATAATGTTAGTCTTAAAATAATATCTAAATAAGTTTAACAAAAAAAATTGAAAGAATATAGAAACTATCATTATCTTATAATCAAATAAGTCTTATATTTGATTATCTCAGGACAAATAATATTGTACAATTAATATATTATTAAAATTCAAAAATATAAGAGTGGTTAAATTCATGGGACTAAAAAATATAAAGTTGATATAGTGGGTAGATTTGAATCATAAAATTATTATAGAATTAGAAGGAACCTCCTTAAATTTTGAAGGAATAGGGTAATTGGTAGAAATAAAAAATTGAAACCTTTAGCTCTATCCTAATAGAATATGATTTACCAACTTATATCAATCTACCTCATATAATTGTTCTTTAGTGAAATAGTTTCTATGGATAATTTTAGGAATTAATCACTTGCTAATTATTTTAATTTTTAAAATCCCTTCAAAATCACTCTGTCAAAAGAATTAGAATGATAACATCTTAGATTTGGGGTTTGATAACATTTCCTATTATTTTTAAATTAACATAAGTAATTGGATGTAACCAAAACATGATCATTTATTATTTTTTAATAATTCACTTCTAAATTAAATTTATTCATAATTTTTTTGTTGTTTTGATTTTAATCTACAAAGTCGCTTAAAAAATGGGTTTAAATTAATATAATAACTATGTATTTTTTGAAACTAAAAATTTTAGGCTCTAGAATTATATCACAAAAATTACGATCTACAACCATTATTTTCATATCCTTTCTGGATGAATTTTCTATTTCCAGAGACTTTTGGATATTTCCTACACCTAATTTCCTTTTTCATCCTACAAAGTCATTTCAAAATCTATTTGCCAAAAATAGATATAAAAGTATTTAAGTAAAACCATAGGTTTATAATCAATATTTTTACCTTTAAAATTATAAAAAAAAATTATATTTTAATATTTTTGTATGTTTTTATTATTTTTAGTTATTCAATTCTGAACACTATTTATTTAAAAAATGCATAGTTGAATAGTTTAATGCATTAAAACCTGTTTGGAATGTCAAGTTATTTTAGTGCTTAAATTGTTATAAGCTATTTTTATATGTTATTAGTGTTATATTTTAGATAATAGAATATGCAATAAATTCCAAAAATAATTTTCACCTCGTGGAGGTATTTTATAAATCATCATTTGAAAGGTGATTTAATGAAATTGTAACTTGATTATGAGGTGAGCTAGTGAAGTCTAGATGCACCGTGGATGGGTAATTCCACATAAAATAATTTTTAACCTTGAATAGTGTAGTCATAGGTGATAATGTGAATTTAATTAGGGTTGGTTTAATTATGACTTTGGTTGCTTACATAGGTTTAACTCGCTTACAATTATAGTTACATAGATAATGTGTCAACAACATGTTGATAGATCACATTCCATATCATTTGGAATGATATTTAATATTTATTTCATTAGTATAAAATATATTTGATATCCTTTGAGGATCAAATTGGAGTGTAGTCTTGTAGATCGATTTTGGTACAGTCAACATAGATTAGTTGTATCTATCTTATTGACACCTTTATGCATTTTGTTCTCATAAATAGAAGCTAAGTGTATATGTTTCATAAAACATACTTTGAGTGGGTATGTATAAATTTAATGTTACCTTTGCTTGTGGTGTGGGATTATAATATACATATACTTAAGGCATGCATTCATATGGTTGTGTTAATGGTTGAAGAGTTTATCTATACATAGTTAATGTTGTATAAGAGAAGGAAAAAAAAATTAGTAATTTTATAGGTTCTATTTGGGTGAAATTTTGGGCATTATGAAAATATATATTCATATTCAACCATGCATTCTTAGTATTCAAACCAATTCATTTCTCATAGTTTACATTTACCTAAATCATAAATTAGTTTTGCATTACCAACCATTTGGTTAATTTTCTTGTATTCACATATTTTAAATTATAAAAAGGTAATAAATATTTAAATTTCAACACTAAATTATCTTTGTATTTACATACATCATTATCTTGAAAATATTTAAAATGAAGCTTCAGTATGTTCAATTCTATCAAGTAGTTAGTTTGTGTTTGTTTTTATTAAAAATTTCAAAAGATAAAAAAAGAGAAAAATAAGTTTATTTATCCATTAAAAAATTACATTATTTTTATTTACAAGTAGATGTTAACATATATTTCATTCTCTTTACTTGATCCATTCATCAGTTTGTTTGGAAAAAAAATTATTATTTTCCATTGTTAAAGAATTATCCCATGTAAAATATATTCAACAAAACCATTCACATAAACATTTTAAAAATAAGAAACAATAGGTTTCACAAGCATAAAACTCAACCAATTACTCCAACACCACTATATGGCACTCTTAGAACAAGTGCATCCATCAAGGGTAGGATATTTCCCATGAATTCTTTTATCATGCTCTAGTAGATAATATCCAAAGTGATATATAATCTAAGCTTTAGATGGAATTATTTTCATCTACACAATTTTATAATTTTATCATTATCTATCTCAAATATCTAGATAAATAAATAAGGTTATCAAAATCCCAACTAGTCAAGTAGATTCACTTATTATCTTGCAAATCAAAAAAATTACACATATAATTTAACTTTTTTCATCAAGTCTAGCCTCATGTAATTTCAATCACTTTATATATCACATTTATTGAACGAGATTGACCATATTTATTAGATCATATGTTGTGGGTTATTCACCCAAATTTGAGTATGTTTAGAGAAATTAATATTTTTTAGTAGTTGTGTTATCTTATTATTTGAGTCAAGTTATTATTTAGATATCATCATTACATAATTATTTACACAACCATAATTTTATAGTGTTTTAATGATATTGACATATGAATAATCAATCAAATGAACTAGCTTATCCTATTCAATGATCTTAAAACCATAAACTAAATCAACAAGTTTGTCTCATTCCATGATTTTAGCCTCATCAAAATATTCAACTAGATTAGTAGTTAGAACATCCCTACTATTTAATAATTATCTCAATCTAATCCTAGTAATTTGAGTACAAAATTATAGCCTACCACTTTACATGAATATAAATATGGTAAGCTTGAAATTAAATTATTTTCTTTTTTCATGTTATAATTTTATTTTATTTTCTTTCATATATGTATTTTATCCTCTTCCATTTTTTGGGGTTTCCATACCATCACCAAATTTATTTTTAGATGTTTATAGTAAGACTTTATGTATTAATGCCTTTAGAATTAACATTTGAGACCAAGAGGATTCCTCAATACCTAATTTGGATAATTTTAATGATCAACATAGTCAAATGATCAAGAAATTTTCTTTATCCTAAAAATCTTATTCCTTATTCCTACACATCAAGTCTTGCATGGTAATATAATCCTTTTGAGACTCTTTGTAGACACTTAAAAATTATACATATTCAAATAACATTAATTTTATTGGTGCAAGTCCATTGTATCCACCCTTTTAACTAGATATTAGCCTATAAATCCCTACCATTAAGAGAATCATGAGATTTTATTAGTAAAACTAAATGATTAAACTAATAAAATATGTATTTAATAGGATAATATTACTTCCTATACCTCCTAGTCTACCATAATTTAATATTTCATAGTTTATGAAACCTAGGTTTTCCCCCTCTTGAGAATCAAAATTCAAATCAATTCAATCTAATCTACCAATATCTTCCTTTGGAACTTCCTAAAATGGAGTCATCTAGACCAATAAATACACCCAATGTGAAATATATCATATTCACCTCATTAAGACACATTGAGAACTCAAGAATAATCAAGCTTCATCCCAAACCAGTCCATGTTGCTTATAATTCAATTTTCAATAATAAATAATCTCATATTTCAATAATAACATTCATTCCCCTTCTACTCCATATCCTTTTCCTTCACATCAACACATTAAAATTAGACCAATTACTTCTTGACCACTTCCTAATATTATCAAAATTTATGGTATTTTATTTCCTAAAACACTCTTGCTAACATTCATTCACCCTATCCTCCTCCTGACATCCTTTTATCATAAGCTTATTTTAAAAAAATGGATAATAATGCACCACCTATTTTATGACTTCATAACTACATAACACTATTACATCACCCTTGTATGTTCCAATTACCTACATGTCAGTTATTGTCTTTCCTCTATGCTTTACCTAACCATGAACTAGCTATCATTCCTCCTCTCAAGATGTTTCCACTATGTTACCTCATATTTTCCAAATATACACAACCATATAACTATTTTTTAGCTTATTATCCTTTTCCAACCTTGGTAGTAGCATTCACCCTTGGTGGTTACCGTTGTACCACCTACCCAACTCTTTATACTCTAGATTATATTGATACCTATTTAACATACTTGAGTACAATGGGGAATTATGATGAATATCTCAAAGATTCCCTCAACCACATCATTTGAGGCTCATCTTTCCATGACCATTTCACAACCTCGCTAAGTACAAAGGATATGTATACCCTAATTCACATATTAATGAATATGGCATAATTATCAAGGATATGCTCCCCTTGGATGCATTAGTGTTTAAAATTTTCCCAAACACTCTTAAAGGAATCACTTTAGAATAGTATTAATGTCTCCTAGAATCCTCTACTCATTCATTCAAATAGCTCATATCTAAATGTGTTAAGTTTTTATGTATGAAAAATTAACTTTTCATTAGCATATGAGAGTTATTTCACATCATTAAATACCCCAGTGCATTTGATTCTTGCTTCATTATGATATGGAAGAAAGTAGTCTACTCCCCTATAAGTGATAACCACATGGATCAAAGGGATTATGAAACCTTTTACTTCACTCTTTGAACTATGAGACTAGGGAATAAGCTCATAGGTTCCCATATATATCATATAAATAATGACTTGAAAGTGTTATAATAATATATCAAATAACCATTGATTTTGGTTTTTTAACATATGGAACCAATGGAAAATTTGTCACTCCCAATCAAAATAGTGGGTGATACCAAAGCAATAACCCAAATAATCAACCTAAACAAGGACCCAAGGTCATAAATCACAATCAAAATATTACAATAGATGGTTTTATGGATACAAAGAATTAAAAAAAAAAATTAACACGAAACATTATCAAAATAAAATGCCAAAAATAATAATGAGGTTTGGAACCAAAGAAATCCCAACTTCATGCCTATTTTTCATGTTGTAGACTTAAATTATCCACCACCACCACCACTAAAATTCTTTACCAAGGTCAAATTTAGAATGTGAAAATGTATGTTATGGGATAGGTTCAGCCTACAACTATCCTATCTATAAAAATATTGACTCAGATAAGGTTAATCAAAGAACCTAATGATATGTTATATTCAGGCCATGACCAAATGTGGATATGCAAACATATAAAGAGGGATACATAGTAAACAATATAAAAGGGAAGGATTTCAAAGCCTTAATTCCTATGACATGAGGGAGTATATCTAATTAGACTTTTAATGATAGAATCAAATGGATTTCATAAAGTAAATGTAAGTAGTTATGTAATTAATGTGAAGTAAATAAAGGGGAAAGGGTTAAAATAATCAAAAAGTGTAAGGAGCCATGGTATGTAAATGGGGGCATAGGCTACCTAAAAGGGATAAATGAAAATTCAAAAAAATACTATATCACACTAATTATAAGTGTAGATAAAGGTATTAAAAGGACACACACCTATACATTTATCTAATGAGCCAGAAAAACATCTACCTACTAAATAAAATAAAGGAAAGAACATAAGGTTCCAATTACTTACCTTGATATTGATACATCAAGCCTCAATCTCCCCTTTAGCTAATGGTGATTTTTAAGAGATAATAATGGATGTGAATCCCTCAAATCATGTAAGATAGGATTTAATATAACTAAGGACCTCATATAAAATCTCTAATACTTCTAAAAGAACATATTTTACCTATAGCTCTTTGAAATGAAATTAGGGTAGAAGTGTGAGTGTGAGTGAAATCAAAGAAAATAAGCATGAAATAGTATTTATATATGATTTTTAATTAAATATAATTGTATATGTATTTGTCAAACACTCAAAATCAAAACAATATGATAGTATCAACCAACTTGATGTAGTTCAAAGGAGCTAGCTGACACTAAACTATGTTGGCTAGGTTAAAGAAGTTTATGTTCTAGGAATATGAACTCAGAACTAAATTGACTAGGTTGATATAGTATGTAATATAAACATGTGATGAATATATAACATTATCATAGAAAATGTAGTAGGAAATGTGGGAATTGACATGGTTTAATAAGATAGGATGGAAGGAAGTAGGTATAAATAAAACTTTGATGAAGTTAAACTAAGTATAGGAATGATATGATCAAAACATGGATAAAATAAATCTCTCCCAAAGCACCAAAGTCCTACACATGAATTTATCAATGCACCCTTTAATAAATGCACTCATGGAGATTGAATCTTGACAAGTTATTACAAGATTAAACATCATTGAATGATAAAGTGAAAAAATATTATGTATAAATATTTGCCACCCAAAGCTCATCATGCATCATAAAGTGTAAAATGAGATGGTGATTTGAGAAAAAAC
>JARHVA010011109.1:45000-70000 GCA_037957365.1 Torreya grandis
GACTTAGCATCAAGCTTCTTTCTATTTTCCTTATTTATGTGCACAAAGGCTTCACAACCAAAAACTTTGAGATATGAGAGATCTACCTTTTTACCTGTCCATGCCTCTTCTAGAATTCCACCATCCAGAGTTGTAGAGGGTCCTCTGTTAATCAGGTACACTGCGGTGTCAACTGCTTCTACCCAAAACTCTAAGGGCAACCCAGCATGCAATCTCATACATCTTACATGCTCCATAATAGTTCTATTCATCCTTTCAACAATACCATTCTACTGAGGTGTCCTTGGAACCATCCTTTGCCTATGGATTCCATGTGTATAACAATACAATTTGAACTTAAGACTGCAAAACTCACCACCATTATCAGATCTCAAGCACTTTAATCTTCTACCTGTTTCATTCTCAACCATAGTTTTCCAAATCTTAAAAGTCTCAAAAACATCAGATTTCTTTTTAATACAGTAGATCCATACCTTTCTTGTGGCATCATCTATGAATGTAACATAGTACCGTGATCCTCTAATAGAGGCTACCTGAGCCAGTCCCCACATGTCTGTGTGAACAAGATGCAACTTCTGCCTTTTCTTAGTAGACCCAGTCTTGAGAAAAGTAACCCTTTTCTATTTTACAAATACACAATGCTCACAAAATTCTAGATCCATACTTTTCAAATCTGAAAGCATACCTTTAGACTTAAGAATTGACATCCCCTTCTCACTCATGTGGCCAAGCCTTGAGTGCCACAATTTAGCATCCACATCTGAAGTAGATAAAACGGAAGGAGATTTGTTAGTAACACAATTACACAAATAGAGAGTACCTTCTCTCTTACCTCTGGCCATAACAATTGCACCCTTGGTCACCTTCCAAGAATCTGCTGTGAGAGTTACTGTACAACCCTCATCACCTAGCTTACCTGTAGAAATCAAATTTCTCTTCAAACTAGGAACATGCATCACATCTCTCAACACCCATGTGTTGCCATTCTGCATCTTCAGCTGCACTTTACCTTTGCCAATAATCTTACAAGGCTCATCATCCCCTAAGTACACTATTCCAAAATCTCCATGGATATAGTCACTGAAATATTCTCTGTTAGGGGTAGCATGGAAAGATGCACCAGAATATAATACCCAAGATTCTATATTATTATGCAAAGAGAAAATAAGAGCATCCTGTGCAATACCTGCAACCTTTGTCTCTTCCTTTCCTTCGTGTTGATTCTCCTCCTTAGGCTTTGACCAGCAATCTCTGCTTATGTGCCCCAACTTTCCACAGTTCCAGCATTGTGGCCTTCTGCCATTCCTGGATTTGGATCTGCCTCTTCCCTTAGACTTAGATCTTGATCTCCTCTTGCTCCTTTCTTTTTTCCTTCCCCTGCTCTCGAGATTTAAAGCATTCCCAGATGTCTCTTCTGTGCTTTTCTTGCGAATTTCCTCATTCAAGATAACACTAACCACATCCTCTACTTTTAAAATATTCGAAGCAGAAGCAGTATTAGAAACTGCCATTACCAAGCCATGCCAGCTTTCAGGCAAAGAACATAATATTAAAAGAGCTTTTATTTCATCTTCAAATACAATATTGACTGAACTTAACTGATTAACAATACCATGGAAATCATTCAGGTGATTAGAAACAGATCCACCTTCTTGCATATGCAAATTAAATAACTGCTTGATAAGATATACCTTATTTGAAGCTGAGGGTTTTTCATACAAATTTGCTAACATAGTCATTAAATCTACCATTGTTTTTGCCTGTGACAAATTAGATATCACAGTGGAGGCTAGACTCAGTCTTATAGACCCCAGAGCCTTTCTGTCAAGAACTTCCCATTCTTCATCCTCCATGTCCTTGGGCTTCTTTACAATCCCACCTAACGGTAAGTAAAGATCTTTCTGATACAGATAGTCCTCTATCTGCATTCTCCAATGTTGATAGTTCTTGCCATTAAACTTTTCCATTCTCAACTTACTTTCTTCTGCCATTGCTTCTCCCACTCAAACAGAAATCCCTACAGAAACCCCTGTGAGCAACCTGTAATCCAAACACACTACACAGATCTGAACCACCTGTTAGTGAACCTGAGCTCTGATAGCACTTGTTGGGGATCAACCAACAATGGATTACACTTGTGAAAGCAATAAACGTGGAAATAAATCAGATAGATAAGCAACTAGAATGATAAATAACACAGAACAAGAGATACAAGAAAACACCCTGAAAACTTGTATTAAAACTCTTTACAATAGGAATACAATTGAAGAAACTTCATTCTTCCACACCTCTCTCAGATGCACACAAGATCTCTCACTAGATCTCTATTCCTCAAGAGCTCTCTCTCAAGTACACTCAAATCCAACAACCTGGATTGATGCAACTCAGTACTGTCCTTCAAACATTCACAATGTTCTACTCATACTATTCAACTCACTAAGCTAAGAAGATCTTTCCTACATATAGAAATAGGAAACTTGAGCATGCTCTTACAACAAACAGTTAGGCCACTTGAACAAGGGCTCTAAAAATAATATTGCTAATAATAGAGACGCGAGCTTAAGTCTACAACTCAAACTCATCATGAAAACACTCGCTTCTGTCCTCAGAAATCGCTTTCTGGACACATAGGTAACCGACATCGGTTCCTACCTGTTCGCCTGTGACCGTCGCTGGCTGACCCTACTGCCGACGTCGGTGCCTCTGCACCTGCAACTGACCGACGTCGGTCGATCCTGACCGATGCCGGTGTCTGTGTAGACCCGAACCTGTTTGAGTTTGCTCCTTGGTGAAGCTTTTAGCTCCACACACCCTAACATTTACAAAATCAACTAACACTAGGCTTCACTAGAATAAATTAAATCAAGAATACTATAAATGGTGTTGAAAGTACAAAAGAATACTAGATGTGAAAGGAATGCTCAACACCTAATAAGCAAAATCTACACCACACCCCCCATACTACTGATTGGGTGGAGTGACACTAAAAAAAAATTGCATGCACCCCCCATAATGTTAAACGGGTGGAGTGGAGGAAAAAATGTATGTATGAGTGGTCTAAATCCACTACTCAAACAATGAATAAGCTAATAATGTATACACAAGAACAACTCCATATTTTTTTTAAATAGACTATTGAACTATCAAAAAAGATAAGATGACACTGGGATTCACCAAAATAGCTACACTTTAAGGTATGGGAGACTATCAAATGTCAAAAAAGTGGTGTTAAAAATAAAAATAAGATCTATCAAAGAGAATGGACCTGATGGTGATGGAAGAGATAAGAAATTGAAGAAGTGAAAAGGTGCCTAAAATAGAACACACAAATGCATGAAGGTAGACAAGGCTAAATCAAAAACCCCCATGGCACTTTATAAATCAGTGCAAGTACAATATATCCCATACATCAAAACAAGACCAAATAGAAAAAAGAAGACATTGGGATTCACCAAAATAGATATAAGCATTGAGACTATCAACCTATCAAAAAATCCATCACAAATCATGGAATATGCTCCAAAAATAAGGGAGCAAAAATGTGTGTCGATAGAAGAAGGCAAGGACCTAAGAAAGGGAACTTGATGGAGACATGATAAAAACTACAGGAGTGTCAAAGTATAAATGCACAAAATAGAATATAGTATGTCAGGGGCTGATGGAAGAGTGTGACAAATGACAAAAAAATACATCATGTATGAAAAAACATACTTCAAATGATTAGCTACCAAAAAAGACAATTTACAAAGCACATGCAAAGGACATCATACTCAGCCAAAAATGTGTCCAAGATAATGAAAAATGAAATAGTGTCATAAGAAGTAAAATGTGGGATAAGAAAGAGTAATGTTGGCTAAATATCATGCAAATAGGACATCAAACACAACTAAAAATGTATCCAAAGTTGTAACAAGAGAGCACAAGTAAAGAAGGAAAAAATGAGTTTGTTTGCTTGTGAAGGGGTCTGGCCACCTACCAAACTAGGCCTCACACACTGATCTTCAATAAATGAGATTAAAAAAATGGGTGACAAAGTAACAATTAAATAACTCTTCATCCATTGTGTCTACCACCACTATAAATTTGGCCACTAAAAAAATACCCACATGTAAAATGCCCCTACACTTTAAAAAATGCCCCCCAATAATATTATTTTTATAACAAAAATTAAAAAAAAATTAACCCCAAATGTCCACCATAAAATTATCAATACCAAAATAAAATCTGCATCATAGACAATAAATCCCTTTGTCCCTACCCTTTTGTCCATGTCCCCCACTTATCAAAAAGTCAAAAAGCTTTAGAATATAAAATATCATAAAAATCATTCGAGATGACCTTAGTGATATTTGTGGTTTGTCTTGAGCTTAAAAATAAGTAATTTTAATTGAGTTTTGAAAATTCATTTAAAAAACACTTTGAATTGTTTATAAGTGCCCAAAAATTTTCAAAACCATCAACTTGAGTAAGAGACCATGAGAAGTGACAAACAGATAAGATGCAAAAGAAATGTGCATGAGTCAAATTTGGAACCCACAAAGGATGATGATGTAGGCCACTAGATCCAATGGAATTTATATCCAATAAATTAGGTTGAACCATCAACACAATGTCAAGTAATAGGATAATCTGTCAAGAAAGGTGGATACCAAGGTGGGGAGAAGGATGTTAAGAATGTGTAGAAGTAAATGTCCATTAATCAAGTATTTGTGGTTCTTGTCATCTAATGCACATAATATTGGGACATCTCAATAGTAGCATGAAAACTTTTCCATGACTAGTAAAATAAGAAACCTAGATATAACCCTACTAAAATAGCCACAACTAGTGATTTTATTTTTTCTAAAAACCTTAAAAATTGTACGGCTCACTAGATATGTCGTAGGAGTATTGGGGGTAAAATATTTCAAAGATCCACTAAATATATCACAAACCCCATAAAAACCCATAAAAGTTTCTTAAAATTATTGTAAATAAATTCATTTTACAAATTGTACAAATTTGTCTCTAAGAAGTTTTAAAAACCCCCCAAAAAGGATTTTTCTTAGAAATATCTCTTTTGGATGATTGAATAGGCATTCCTAGGGTTTTTAGTAATTATAAATTCAATGGTATAGGTTAGAATACTTGAAAATGCACCAAAAAATAGTTGAGTGTAGAAAGTGGCTCAAAAAGCCATGGAAATAGCTACAAAAAGGGTTTAGTTAGCAAAATAATGGTGGATTACAATGAGAGAAAACAAAAATTGAGAAATGGCTATTGGAGGGTGGATTTGATACCATGGAAGAGTTTAAAAAATTATCTTAGATCTCTCCAAGATACCATTACTACAACCATGGATGCTTTAGAATTGCACATCAAGAATAAACTAATTAAGAACAAACCAATTATTATTCTATTCTATGTTCTATATCAAATAGTTTACACTAGAGATGTAAAAATAGGTATAAGATAGGATAATCCTAACTATCCCATTCACGTGGGACTAACCACCCCAATATAGTTGAAATTAAGGCATAAGCCCATCATCCTCGTGAATGTGGGATAAACATCTCCAATGAAATAACACCTAAGTAAGATAAAGAGTAGGAAAGTATTATCCTACACCAACAAAATTATCTATTTCACAAAGATTATAAGGCTTATTTTGTTTTTTGAGAAAGACCTATGGAAATAAATATGTGAGTGAAAAAATTAATCTATTAGTAAATAACTAAAGGATTAAAATTAAAAATTTTACTATAAAAGGAATAAAAAAATATTCATTTGTGCATTCTTGTATTTTTCGAACCCAAATATCTATACATCCAAATCTAGTTCTATGAGAGATCATGGATCACAGATGAGGGAGCATATGTTTTGGTGGCCACATCATTGTTGTGGCCATATTTATATAGGTATGTAGTGCATTAATTGTCCATTTTTAGTATTTTTGAATAAAATGAATGATCATATGAAACATAAGCACTAAGTAAAGTCCATGTAATTAAATTTTCCCCATGACATATAGAAAAATAATTAAAAATAGGATAAAAATAGGTTTTTGAAAAAAAATTCAAAACTTAGGTTGAATTCATTTATTATGGTTATGGTGAAAATTGCCACCTTATTTGAACTATATCAGCTAATTTGATGTAATTTGTAAATAAGGAGGATTTTACCTAGATGATGTTGTATTAGTAGGCCAATGTAGTTGGTAAAAAATTTGTCCAATGTAGTAAGATAAATTCTAGGATTGTTGATGTCATATAACATGGGATTAAGAGATAAATATATACAATGTAATTATGTAAGTGGCTAATGATGTAGGATGAAATGCTAATCATGGCTAACACATTAGTGTATGGATGATGCAATGTAAATCAAATCTATTTGATGTAGTTTAACATGGCCTATATATCATAAAATAGGATATGAATAACATAGTTTGATGCATGGCTAATATAATAGGAAATGATATAAATGTCTGATTTATTTGCTTTATAATGAATTTTAAGCATTTATTTCATATTTTGCAATATAAACCTAATTTTTCATTTTTATTTACCAATTTTTAGAGATGACCTAGATTATGGAGGTTTTTAGATGTGATGTGGTTTTCATATTTGTTAAAGTGATTAATAATAGTAGATCATACTCAACTACATTGGGTTTTAGTGGCATTATGGATATGTGTCACATTCCTACTAGTATATAGCTCATATTCACATTCCTAGGAACATGAGAGAGGATCACTAATACATTAAAATGGGTAGTGTATGGGGACACTATAGAGGTGGCCATCACCCTAGAGGATGTATATGTGATATTAAGGTTTCCTATTATGGGAAAATTACTAGTGTGCACTACCCTTGAGAATTATGATGAGAGGGAAGCTTTAACACAGTGGGTGTTAAGTTTGCATAAGTATGATCAATGTACATTAATTTAATGGGTATTATATGTATATATATCATATATTTTAGATGTTTATAAGGCCTTGAATAAACTTATGATTTCTCATGTGATCTATCATAATTTAGATGGGGAGGTTCTGATATATGTTATAGATATGTGTTGGTCTATACTAGATTAGGGCATACAATGTGAATTGTGTTTTATGATCTAGGTATAGTTGATGCATGATTTTTATGGTATATTAAGTAAAGGTTACCATATTGTGGGCCCTATTATCATTTTTAGTAGTTGTATATATTAGACATTCTTGATGTATATATCTATTATACCCAACATCCCCTCTTTCTTTATAAAATTGGTGACCGACCTTTTTTCAGACTATGGTCTTGACTTTGATCCCCTCTTCTATATGTTTATGAAAAATTTGGGAAAAGATTGATTATTGGCCTTTTCTTACTTTATAAAAGTAGCATTGGTATTTTTTTTCATTGACCAACTTTATACCTTTAGGGAGTCTTTGTCAGGTTTTATGTTTTCAGATTTATCTTATTTAGGATTTTGTATTCAGAACTTTTGTTTTGTATGAATTGGTCTTTGGGTTTATTATGTCAGACATTTTATCTATAGTAATTTTCCTATGACAATTACCCCATGCCAATTTCTCTAAAGCAATTGGACTTTATCAAACTTATCTTAATTGGATAAATTCCTTGATCCAATTGAATTCTTTCAAACATTTTGTCTGAGACATTTTCCCCTAGGCAACTTATTCTTTCAATATTTTTTTATATAAGACATTTTGTCCAATAGAATTTTGTCTTTGAAACATTTTTCCCAAAATAATCTTTTTGAAACAAAAGGTCTAAAACAGACCCTTCTAAGTTTTTACCATGGGCATTTTTACTGACAAACATACCCTTCAGACCTTTTGCCACAGGCATTTTGCCCAATGAAATAGACTCTTTAGGGTAATTTATTTAGACATTTTGTTCAAAATAATTTCCCTGATGAAATAGATACCATACATAAAAAGGCCATAACAATTTCCTTTCAAAAAAAGGCTGCAACAATTCCCGCACACAAAATAGCCAAAACAATACCCTATTTCCAAGATCAATAGACCAAAAATCCCATGAGATGACCAAGTGGTACCCCTACTTAGAGATCATTTTATTATGTTTTGAGATTAATTTAAGATTTTATCCTAGGTCATAATTTTATTTTATTAATACTAAGACCTTAGGCTAAAAATCTATATGCTTGGTCATTTTTATATCTTATTATTTACACAGGGTCAAAATTAATGCAAGGGATATTTTATTTATTCTAAGCACATGTCAAAATCATATTTATTAATACAACTAAGACCTTAGGCTATACTTTTTTTATACAAGGTCTTTTATATTAACTTATGTCTTTTATTTATGCCTACAAATATAATGAACCATGTTAACTCAAGATTAGTTGATCAAATGAAGTGATAGCAATAGTTGAAAATTCAAATAACCTATTGAGATCTGTGAGGGTGACAAGTTTCACCATCATGGGAGCATGATATAAAGATTGAATGATGCGATTGTCAATAGTCATAGAGCATAAAAGCCTTGAGTGGCTTCCAAGTGGCACATATATGAGCATATTTTTAAACATTAGGTTATCCTAAGAGTAAGGAGTCCCAAGGAAATGACAAGTGTCAATATTATAGGGGGTTAAATCAATTTGATGGTTATGTGGATGTGTTTTGCCTTTTCATGAATGTTAAAATCAAGTTCAAAAATAAAGGGTTTAGGTTTAAATTCTGACGATCACATAGACATCATTAATAGTCATATGGACATATTTGATGATCACATGAACACCAAATTTAAGTTCAAAATCAAAGGTTAGTGGGCCCATGTAGAGATTAATAGTGTACTTTTCTAAGATTTGGACCTAATGAGGTAAGGATATGTGCCTTGGCATAACAATCACATTTTGAAAGATAGAAAACATGGCCTCATAGATAGAATATGTAGATATTAATATCCTTGAGATATATTAAATGATATACATTAGGTCTCATAGTTAAGCTAAAATATGAACATGCATGTCTTAGTACTAATCTGGTTAGTGAATATGAAAGTGAAGATTTGATAATAGAACAAGAAAAGGCTATAGTTACATGGCATGTGAAAGGTAAATTAAGTGAAAAATATCAATTCTTTCAAGTTAAAACCCTATAAATCCTTTTAAATGGATATTCTATAAAGGCAAAGGAGAACATGCAATGCATAGTTCAGTTAGATTAGTCACAACTAAAAATAGTGTCACTATTCTGAAGCATTGGTAAAGTGATACTTATCTTCGATGCATGTCTGAGTTCCATTTGAAGGTGGATAATATAAAAATATTCAATAGGTTATTCCCATAACCTATAAAAGGAGGTATTGTCATGTATTTCAAGCTATAATTCTAAAAAGTGGCTTCATACACATGGACATGTTGCATAGCTTTTTCAAAGGTTATTTAAAAATGATAACTATAATTAGACCCTTATATGGTTTTCAACCATAGTTAGAACTCAAAATATGACTATCACATGTAATGACATTACGTGAACTTGGAAGATGAGGTGACCTATTCCCCAAGTCTATATAAATAATTGTATTCCAACTTTGATTTTGGGTAGAGAATTTTGAATATAGGAGTAGCATTAGTTTTGATCATGAACAAATGTGTTTATGTATTTTATTTCCAATTTTTGTGTAATTATTTATTACTTTATTTCATTATATGTTTTAATAATATTTAGTGTGAAATAGCTATGAATGGATTACTGATTATTTTGATTGATGTAATTATCTATAGATGTGCAACATATATTTAAATATTGGTAAAATATATTATTTAAATATAATTAAGTTGATTGATTCATAATTATGAATGTGTATTAGTGTTTTCTTTTATGTAGTTTTCTGTGTGTGTGCCAAAGCTACCTCAGATACTTCACTAGACTGAGCCATAATCTCCCAAGTAAGAGTGTGAACTAGATTCCCTAGAAGGAGTAACCTATGTCTAAGGCCTATGAATTTATTGAATCATTATTTCCTTATACTTCTTAACCATGCTTTACTTTGTGTCTACAATTGCTTCTAGAAATATTAATAGGTGTTGAGAGCATAGGTTTGTTTACAAATCAACAAGGGAAGTAGTTCCTAAAAACCATAGAGTCTTATTTTATACCTTACCCTTCCATCATTTTTTGAATTTGTTTTGATATATACCCAAATTGGATTAGAATTCAACCATCCATTTAAATCACATAAAAATTCACTACCTTTTAGGGACCATAACTTCATCCAAAAACCCTTGTCAATAACTTGCATTCCCTACCAACTATTCCATTAATAGATTGTCAAAGACCACATACCTAAAACTAATGCCCTAGAGTGGTGTTTACCTCCATTTATATAATAAAATTTTAGAAACTACCTCATTGACTATGGTGTGCATAAAACATGCATCAAAAAGATTGATAGGCCTTATTTAAGTCATCAATGATTTTCTACCTCAAGTGATGAAATGGAGACATGACCGTGTTGTTTGAGAGGTATTTCACATGGTAAAACTAAATACCATATAGAGGGGATAGATTATATGTATTATAAACCATGTGAGGTAGATTTATTATCAATGTGTTCAACCATCATGTAGGAACAAGGGTAGAGGAAGATCATGAGACATTATAACTAGTGGGTGGAGCCTCACCCATGTGATCACATTCTTGGTCAATATAATTTAGCATGCTCAACTACTCCATTTGTGTTCCCAATATTTTTAGGCTTGTCATGATAGAGAGTGGCATCATGTTAGAGGGAGGGGATTAATAATTAAGGTTCCTATGGTGTAACATCACCATACAAGGGTTGTGAGATGACAATGGAGAAGACATTGCGTAACTCTAAAAACATGAGGAGGCAAAAATATTGTGGAAACACCTCAAAATAGTAGGTAGATCCTACTACAAAGGAAATTTAGATATACTATGGAGAAATGGGCATGTGGAGATGATCATTGGGATATATTTATATAGTTAGGACAATATCATGGATTTTTAACATCTCAGGGTGAAGGTGACTAGTAATTGATGGGTAGACATGTAGATGGAAGTAATGTGGGTTAGTATATTTATTAAGTTTAATCACTTTAATTTCCTATAGATATACATTCTAAGAAATGG
The DNA here is from genome assembly GCA_037957365.1 of Torreya grandis. Taxonomy (NCBI): domain Eukaryota; kingdom Viridiplantae; phylum Streptophyta; class Pinopsida; order Cupressales; family Taxaceae; genus Torreya; species Torreya grandis. The sequence goes on from JARHVA010011109.1 coordinate 56,117, forward strand.
TGATAGATATATTGATCATGATATATATGTTTGAGATCTAATGTTATTCTAGTTTACATTTTTTATATGCCACAATAGAGGAGGCATGATTGAGTAATATAATGGAGACTTCCCACCATGATATTTTGGAATATATGATTATGAAACATGATACCACATGGATGTTAGATCCTACATCACTGGTGTCTAGGACACATACTAACTAGTTTAGACTTGTTATATATGTTGACCAAGAGCTGTGTAGATGATCACTCATTGAGGCTCCAGTCATACTACCACTAAAGGTTGGATAGGGAGAGATACATGCATCGTAGGAATTTATCTAGGATATATATGTACATTTTGATACATTTGGGTAGGTGTTGATATTACAAGTATAGGTGGTTAATTTATAGGGGCATGTCTAGGGGTCATAATTATGGACATAGACTCTTCAGTGGAGTCAACTTAGAGATTATTTTGTACTATTATATATCATTTTGATGTATCATGATGTGTTCTGTGTGTATAAAGAGAGAAAGAGAGATGTATTTTATTATGACTCATGTTATGGAATTTATAGATTGCTTTTATTTATAACACTCAATGATGTATCATGATATGATAAATTTTTATGATGTATGAAATATATTATATTAATTTCTATAAAATGTGAGAAAATACATGTTTAAAAGAATGAAAAAAAAATGTAAATGGAAAATCTTATATGTAAGTAGATAGAAAATCAACAAAAAAATATGTAAGACATCATGAAGTGAAAATGAAAATGAAAAACACACCACAAAAATTTAAGTATGTAAAAACATTGTAATAAAAATAAAAAATCAAATAAAGATAATTAAATTAAATATCAATTAATTAAAACATCAAAAAAGGTTATGTAGGTAAATGAAATATCAATGACTAAAAAACCCAAAAAGAGATATGTATGTAGATGAAATATCAATGAATGAAAACATCAAACAAAGATATGTAATTAAATGAAAAATAAAATAATGAAAAACTCAAATAAAGATATGTAAGTAAAAGAAAATGTGATCTCATGTAAGATGAGCATGTAAGATGAGTATGTAAAATCAATCACAAATAAAACATAAATGATTGAAAAATAAAATTGAAATGAAAGATAATAATGTCAATTCAAATGTAAAGATAACATGTAAACATGAAAATAAAAAATGTAAAACAAATTCATAAATAAATATCCCTCACATCTCTCCCCAAGATTGGATCAGATCACAACCATATGGTTTTCATGGGAGAGAAGAAATTGAAGCTCAAAAATATTCCTTTTAGGTTTGAAAAGATGTGGATACCCCACCCAAACTTGTTTAACCCTATCAAAAAATGGTGAAATGAGACAATCTCACATTTTTAAATTTACATTCTTGTAATGAAACTCAAGCATATTAACAAGAAATTAAAAACTTGGAATAAATAAGTCTTTGAGATCATATTCCTCTAAAATAGAAAGATCGAAGATGAATTAATCAACATCAAGGAGGAAATCAATCTCTCAATTTTTTGTATTACCATCCAAAAAAAGTAAAAGGATTTATTAAGTTCTTACAACAATTTGGAAGACAAAGAGGAAATATTATGGTGTCATAAATTGAGCAAGATTTGGCTTAAGGAGGGTGACTGAAACACAATGTTTTAGATTAAGGTAAAAATAGGTTTTGAAGGGACCCCGAAACCCTAAAACAAAGAAAGATGAAGCATTTACGACCATAGGCAAAACCTAAAACCTACTACAAAGAAGTAACAAAAACAGGTTTTATATGGACCTGAAGCCACCGGAAAGACCATAAGTCATGACCCAAGTTTTACATAGACCTGGCTACACCAAAGTCAAAAGATAACAAAAAACCAGGAAACAAGACTAGATAACACAACTAATTTGAAGAACCAGGCTATTCTTCCAGTTCCAAAATCATTTTCACTTCTTCCTTACCTTTCACAATAGTATCCTGAATGGCAGTAGCCATTGACATGGCTCCCTCTTGCATATCTTTCTTTCGTGAGCTCTGTCGCATCCTCTTGCTAGGCCCTTCCAAGGATTTGATCTCCTCATTAGCTCTTTTTCCAATATTAACAGCTGCAGCACATATATTGGACGTTATTTCCTCCATTTTCATTCTGCTCTCCTTGATGAGTTCCCTTAGGTTGTTCTCATATTCTTTGAGCTTGATGGGGATGTCTCTCATCTATTTTTCCATATTATTGATTTTGTTCCAAGCTGCCTTTTGGTTGTCTTCCATTATTTCCATTCTCCTTTTGAGATCCATTATCTCCTTGAACATCCATGAATCGAGTTGGAGGATAGCCTCTACTTTGCAATTAACCCATCTCGTAGGTGTGTGCCTTCCATCGTTCTACCTTTTATCACTCCATTCTTCTGTATTCTTATTAAGATTGTTTCTGCCTTCTTCAATGTGGTCCTCTCTTCCCCTTTGATTCTGCTCCTTAGTTTCAGCTTGAACTCCCAAGTCTGTTTCTTGGTTGTCAGCCTGACCTATGTTTTCCCTCTCATTTATCAAAATAGGGTCCTCAATAGGGTCATCCAAGACTTTATCATCCTCAAACACTTGTTGGTTTTCCTTGGAGTCATGTTCGCTATTTTTAGACTTCTCCTCTATGTTGACTCCTTTCTCATTCTTCTCTTGAACTTCTTCTTCCTCATTAGAACTTGAATTCCTACTTTCTATTCCTCCCTCTTCCTCCAATCTTTCCTCCCCAGACTTATCAGTTCTCTCCCACTCTGTATCCTCGTTAACATTCTGAATCTTGACACTAGGGGGCTTGATTTTATCTTTCCCTTTAACAATTTCACTCTTATTACTCCATGAGTCCTTGTTTTTCCCCAGATAAGGGTTCATAACCATGGCTTTGTTCTTATAGTAGCCTTCAATTAACAAAATTAATCCTTCATGTAGGATAAGACGCGTTTCCTTCTTCTTGTGAGTGAATAAACTTTAGACCAAAGAGAAATGCAGATAAAAGGGAAAGGAAATTCTTACTTTGTGTCTGAAGTGATTTAGGAAAACAAAGTGGAATTTGTGGACTCTCTTGCTTCTTTCATCGAGTATGAAGTACTCCTAAATACAACATAAGACATCCCTCCAAATGCCCTTAATCTATTCCAGTTCAAAGAAATCCCTGTTCTTTTCCAGCTTCTACTCTTTAACGTCTATCTTAGGGAATTTGTAGAAGGCCTCATTTGAAATGCTAGTCTGCTTGGAGAATTTTATTCCTTCCATAGGTAGCCCCGTAATCTCTACTATAAATTCCTCTGTTAGATTCACTGTGATGCCATGTAGAGTGACCCTATCATCAATCTAGTTTTTGAAAAAAGCCGTTGTAATATGAGGTTTTGAACCATGGAGCCTTTCCATGTAGTTCACAACCTTCCCTCTCTGCAGGATTTTCTAGATATCTTGTTTCGCTCTCCACTCTTCGCAATTCTTGGGTTCTTGCTTCCTTGGTTTTCCTTGCCTTACGCAAGCCATGCAAATTTCCTTTGAATCCCTATCACTGTAAACTATACAATGACCCCACTTGCTACCTATTTAGTTCAAAGCTCACCTTTTTTTAGGCACGTTCAGGATCCGCTTCTCATTCTTGAAGGCATTCCTTTTTAATGATTGTAAACCTTTCTCTGCGAATCCACTCCTCAAACTCATTAGATTTCTATTACAATCTAATATTTCCCTCCTTTGCATGAGTTGTGTCATGATGAATGAGCACATTAAGATCCACATTCTTTTTTAATGTTTCCTCCCACCTCGCTTTGTGTCCTGTTCAGACTTCATAATTTGCTATCCAATTTGCCACTCCGTTAGCTTCATGATAGGTGTGGGTAATTGTTACTTTTTCAAAAATTTTGATTAAAGTTTTCATCTCCATCACCATAGCCTCTATAGTCCATGACATAGAATTTTTATTGTTTAGAATATTTATGATATTCAAGGAGTCCCCTTCCAGCCATAAATTAGAATATCCTGAATCCATAGCTAATTTGATGGTTTGAAGGGTAGCAGAAGCTTCAGCTATATGACAATTCAACTTTCCAATGGGGATTGAAATAGCATCAATTACATTTCCCATATGGTTTCTCAAGACTCCTCCACATCTTGCATTCCCTGGATTCCCTTTAGCAGCTCCATCAAAGTTTCCTTTAATCCATCCTTGAGGGGGGACATTCCAAGTAACACCCAGTCTAGTATTTTTAGGTTTACCATTAGAATTTTCCTTTCTTAAGGGATTATCCACTTGAAAGGTTGGGTTTGGATTCCTTTGCAATGAAAAATTCTCCTTAATAGCTCTAATGATGTTCTACCCCACCACCCATCCGAGAAGTTCTTTACTTCTAAAAATTTGGTTATTTCTTTCCTTCCATATTCCTCACCAAATATGGGGAAGAGTTAGTTTCCATAAAAATATAACTTTAGGATTCTTTGAGGGACAATACCAACTTAAGAGATAGTTCCACATTTTTGTGGTGAATCCATGTAATACCCCACAGATTGAGGATTTCTTTCCAAACTTGTTGTGTGAAAGAACAGTTCACAAACAAGTGATCTCTATCTTCAGAGTCCTTCTTACAAAGAATAAACCTGTTCACAATATATATTCCTCTTTTCTGTAAATTGTCCAGAGTCAAGATTTTATTTTGGAGGAGGGTCCAGAAGAAGATTTTGATTTTAGGGATGAGCCCCTTTATCCAAGCCTTCATCCACAAAGGTTTGTTGCCATTTCCCTCTGAATTGAAAATGGAAGAAACTTTAAATTGTCCATAAGGCTCATTATGCCACACAATCTTATCTTCAAGATTTGGGTAGAGAGATATAGCATTTAGGGATAGTTGTATATTCTTGAAATCTTGATCAATATCAGTAAGGTTCACCCAGGAGTTGTTCTACCAGTATTGTTTAACCATTATTCCCAATCTTTGCTTACATCAGTCTATAGCTTCTTTATCTTGGATTTCATCTATCAAAGGTTTCCCTTTTAACCAAACATCCTCCCAGAATTTCACCTTTTTCTGTTGCCAACTTTCCAAGAGCTTCCTTCTTCTAAAACTTGTTTAGTACCCTAAATTTCCCCCCATATGGTAGATGGATGGGAGACGTCAGGGTAAGAAAAGAAATTAGAGAGGGACTTTGCCTTGAATAAATACTTATGCTTCCATATATTGCTCCATTCTTTGTTTTCCTGATAAACCCTCCATCCCTGCTTGGCTAAGAGAGCTGTGTTCATACTTCTAATTTTCCTTATTCCTAGTCCTCCTTCCCTGACAGGTTTACATATGTTATCCCATGCAATTAAAGGCATTCTCATTTTCTCCTCAGTATTAGTCCAAAGAAAGTTTCTCTGTATTTTTTCAATAGCTTCTACAAATTTGGTGGGAATTCTAAAAAGACTCAAAGCATATGTGGGTATGCTTTGAAGACTTGCTTTGAGGAGGGTAAGCTTTCCTGCTTGACTTAGAAAATTACCTTTCCATCCCGCAAGTTTCTTGCTAAATTTGTTAATAAGTCCTTCCCAAAAAGCTTCAGGAACTTTCATCCCAAGAGGGAGACCCAGGTAAGAGGAGGGGAAAGATCCTATGGAGCACTCAAGGATTTTAGCTATTTTGTTTTGTCTATGACTTGGGGTGTTAGTGAAGAACACTACACTTTTGTTCTAGTTAATTAATTGTCTTGAGGTAGCTAAATATAAATTTATAGCTTTCTTCAAAGTTCTTTCTTCTATGACTTCAGATTGCCCCATGAAAATAGTATCATCAACAAATTGACCATGGGAGCATATTAAAGGATGAGAAGAGGGTTTCAGACCCTTAAATAAACCTTTATGAACTAAGTCGCCTATATATCATCCCATACTATTAGCCATAATAATAAATAGAATAGGGGATATTGGATCCCCTTGTCTCAGTCCCCTTGACGGTTTAAAGAAGCGAGATGAACCCCCATTTACCAGCATTGCAATAGAAGTAGTAGATATCAACTGCTTAATAATATCAACCACTCTTTGTTCAAAGCCAAAGGCAATAAGACTATTTGAAAAGAATAACCAGTCCACCCTGTCATATGCTTTAGCAATATCAACTTTCATTATGAACCCCTCATTGTTAGAGATGAACAACGAATGAATATTCTCATGAGCAGTAATTATAGAATTGAGGATTTGTCTTCCTGGGATGAATCCATTTTGTTGATCAGCAATAATCGAAGGGATCACTTGAATTAGTCTGGATGTAAAAACTTTGGATATAATCTTATAGAAGGAATTGCATAGACTAATTGGTCTAAACTGATCAGGAGAGTCAGCTCTGATCTTTTTTGGAATCAGACATAGAAAAGTGGCATTAACTTCCTTAAGCATTTGTTTGGCTCCAAATAATTCCTTCACCGCATTACTTACATCTTTGCCAACAAGTTTCCATAGATTTTGAAAAAATAACATGGGAAATCTAGTCCAGGTGCTTTATCTCCTCCTAAAGAACTAACTACTTTTAAAATTTCCTCCTCCTTAGGTATTGAACATAACATTTTATTCTGCTCCTTCGAGACCAAAGGAGGAACCACACATAGGATATCAGCCACCAAACTAATTCCACTAAACTAATTCCAAAAATCATAAAACAACTAAAATTTGGGAAGTACTAGGAGAATATGGGGTGATATAAAAAGAGGAAAAGGAGATGGAAATTAAAATTATAAAGTTCTTCAACACAATGTTCTTCCACCAAACTAATTCCAAAAATTATAAAACAACTAAAATTTGGGAAGTACTGGGAGAATATGGGGTGATATAAAAAGAGGAAAAGGAGATGGAAATTAAAAATATAAAGTTCTTCAAGAATATCATTTCCTTCTCCCCTCTCAAAATATAGAATTAGAATCTCAAGTCCTAAACCTCCTACCATAGGTTAATTCCCAAGATGATAATTCTTGCATCCTTTCCCCTCCTTTCTTGGAGGATATAAGAAATATCATTTTTTTAGTAGAGGGGGATAAATAATTTGCGCTAGATAGTTTTCCTCCCCTCTTCTTTCAATAATATTAGGACAAAATATAGAAGGAATTATTTTCTATGGTCACTGAGTTCTTTAGAATAAGAACCATTCTTCAAAAACTCACCTACCTTCTTAGTTTTAATTTCAAAGAAAATGGGATCTAATTAATTGAGGTATTATGGACCAATAAGCCTTTACACATCCTTCTATATGATTTTCACCAAGGCTTTGGCTATCAAAATTCAACATCTCCTAGATAAACTCATTATAGAATATCAAAGATCCTTCATGTTTAAATGACAAATAATTGATGACATAATCATCACTTATGAGAATATTCACTCAGTCTCCAATTGTTATAGGAAAGGAATGTTATTAAATCTTGAAATGAAAAAACATATGATAGGGTGTCTTAGAGATTCCTTGACAAGGTTCTAGATAAATTTGGTTTCAATTTAGAGGTTAGAAGATCCATCTCTTCTTGCATTACTTCCCACATGTACTAACTTATCATAAATGGAGTCTCAAAAATATTTTAATCTATCCAAAATAGGTATTCGACAAGAAGACCCTTTGACTCCATACCTCTTCATAATCATGGCTAAAACTCTAAACAAAATCATAGAATAAGCTAGATCTAGGGAAATCATAAAGTCCATAATGGTGTGAACAAAGAATCTAAGAGGGGAAAATAATATTATGTTAGTAACATAAAATCAAATCCAAATAAACATGATAAACACTAACACCTCTAGCCTAGAGAATAGGGAGAGCATATGTAATAAGCATGCATATGAAACACAACTAAAACATAAAAGAAAACCTTATTTTAACTTCCTTGGAGATATAAATGGCATATATAAATGGATTTATTGGCTTGTACATCAATAAATATTCATCAGTTGAGTTTTTTTGGCTTCACCTTTCCTTGGCACCTTGGTGTGGCTACTTAGCTCATGAATTCGGCATGGTAACATTATATGTAAGGCTTATTTATATCTATTTATGCATTATAACATTATACCAAGATATATTAAACATATATGGGTATGGACTTATATTTATAGCCTCAAGAATTAAATCTCACCCAAGGTGAGTTAAGGTTGAGTTGAGACTAACTCTAGTTAAGTTAAAAGTTATCATGCAATTATGATTTTCACTTAGTAGTCATAGTTATCAAATTAGATATTTTGGGATACTTTTGGATATTTTGGGATATTTTATGATATTTTGACAACTCATAAAGGTAATAATGAAAGGCTTGATATTTTGATTTTTGGAATTTTCATTTTTAGATGTTCATTAATTGTAAATGGATAATTTAACTAAGCATTTAATCTTGTTTAATTAATTATATAATTTTGATTATTCTTTTTTATCTTTTAATATTTGATTAAGTGCCCCACTCAATGGGTCCATAGGCCAAATTGACATTTGTTATGTTGAAAGGTGATTGGGGGTGAATCCATGAGAGGTTATTGTTGCATATGGGTTAGTATCCCAAATAGGGATACCTCAACATGATTTTGAGAATTTATGAATGATGTACAACTAAAATTAGGATGTTCAATAATTTCTAGGATTAATTTTTAATGGTTGGTAAGAATAAATCTAAAGTCTAGTTGGAAGCTAGTTGTGTCTAGAATTAGGTGTTTATAGTTTACTCCTATTTGGGAAGGAATTGAAAAATATAGGCACAATAACAACTTATCAAAGAATAAAAGGGTAATTAAGAAGGAAAGAAGATAATTATTGAAGAAGAATCTCCAAACAATGTTTGGGAAGCCTACAATGATGCCCCCTTAAGGGAGTAGCTGACACATGTGATTGATGGATGGCCCCTAAAAAATAAGCAAGAAAAAGAATGAAATTAACCAATGGGTGAGATTAATCCAATCAAGATAATGCTTTAATAAATCAATTTAAAAGATTACTGATTTGATCAAAGATAGTTATAATAAATAACAAAGGATAAGACATTAATTTTCCTAAAGATTATTATAATCAATGGTACTAGCACATACCCTAGTAGGGAGGATAACTTGAAATAATTATTTAACCATAGGCAATTATAATCATTAAGATGACTTGGATCAAATAAATATTTTTTGGTTATGCCTCAGTAGGGAAAATTTGAAAGTATAACTCAATGATATAACCTATTATATAGATTAAAGATGAGCATGCACAAATGTAGATGTGATGGTCTAATGAATAAAGAAGCCAAAAATGATTAGGCACATGAGGATGAACAAAGTGATGAAAGAGATGATTGGAAGAATAAGCATGGACAAGATGACCCAAGATACATCATATATCTAATCACTACTTACATAGTCTAAATAAACCTCAAGCTAATGTAGTTCACTTAGAAGTGGGAGAAAATTGAATGAGGAATAGAATATAAGAATAATAATTGATCAATGTGATTAATTTAGGTGTACCTACCAATGTAGAGATTTTAATCCTTATCAAAATTGATACAAAAAAATGATCAAGGGGTTAGTTTTGTCAATGAGAGTGGGAGGATTTTACCAAGGATACCAATGATAGGTTCTGCATCTCCATTTCTTGTAAGTTTTTTTGAGCTGATTTTTGTTGTAGCATGTGATGGTATGAATCATGATATAAAACACCATGATAAAGTAGAAAAAATGTGCATAAGTGCTGACAAATGATACAATAAATAATTAAAAATATTGCACTAATGATAAAAATCATGATGACAATGTTGATGTATGAATATGGATAGACTCAAGAATAATTCACAATGAATCACCAAATGAATGCATATATATTGAATCAAAGAATAAAAATGAAACAAAATAAATAGGTAATCAAACAAAAAAACAAGAAACTAAGTAAATAAACAAACAAAAATCTTGAAAGTAAAAGTAACACAAACCATCCTATTATCAACCAAGTCAATATCTATGCATGAGGGCTTAATAGAAGGATAAAATAGGTGGTTACCCTAAGCAAGGATACATGAAAAGGGAATGTCACACCCAAAATGGTATTGGAATTAAATATAACTAACAATGGATTTTCACCAATAGGATAAATCAAGGATGATTGAATAGGTTTACATTGGACAAATGTTTTCAAATTTTGAGGCTTTATATCTCTCTAGGAAATGGTCAGATGAGTTTTAATTTTTTAGGATTTTGAAATGTTTTGAATGTTTTTTGAATTTTTGAGGTATATTAGCTCATTAGAGATTAATAGGATACCAATTTCAAAATGGAGAAAGCGTTAGCTTAGGTTGCTCACAAAATGTAAGAGAATTATCTTAGATAGTGACTTAGGATAAATGCAATGTGAATCAAGCATGACCTACATAGTCCCTATTAGGACCTCAAGTCACTGTAGTTCCATTGACACAAAAGGTGGTGAGATTTGACCAAGTATTAACAAGTTTGTGAATTTAGGTAAATGGTAAGGCACATGATAATAATAAGGGTGAGGTGATGTAGAAATGCATGGTAAATGTGTTTTTTTCTAATTTTCCTATAGATAGTTATAATTAGGAAAGAATGGAATAGGTCAGTGATACTAATTTTCCTATAGGTAGTTATAATTAGTAACAAAAGGTGGAATATTGGTTTACCTAAAGGTGATTATAATCAATAACACCAATTAAGTGTAAATGAAATATGTAGTTACTAGATCCATTGACATACTAATTTTATATAATACCATTTGAACACAAAATTATGAAACTATTGAATCTAGATTGGAATCCCTTTGCAGAAGGTGCCAGAAGAACCAATAGAACCAAGGTCAAAAGGGTTAGGTTATGGGAGGATAGTATGGCATACAACATAAAAAATATGATAGGAGGTAAATTGGTTATAATGGTAATAGGTTAACCCCCAAGTGATAAGGTAAATGGTAGTGTATGAAAAAAAAAATAAGGGTAAGGAAAGTGAAAATGCCAAGGTAAATGGCAAGGCAAATATATGGTTCTATTGTTCCTACTAATGTGGAGATGCACATCCTAATCAGCATATGATACAACCAAAATAATCAATCATGTAAATTGTTAACCCTCATATGTTTTGAATATATACTCTATCAATAACTTGCTTTGGATTCGGACACCAATAAATTTTTTATGAACTTCATTGGTCTTTGAATCTATTTCCTCCAAACTATAAGACAAGATATCTCTGTATCCTCTATAAAGGAAAGCGTGGCAAGGGATGGTAAAGATGAATAAATATTGGATTATAGGTTTGATTTAGAAATGGAGATATGGAACATAATGGAATGTATAATGGGTGGGAAATAAATAAATATTAGGATTTTTGGGCACACACAATATTATTGATTCTAGATTTGACATAACTTTGGATGGGGCAGGGCCAAAGAATTTTTAATATGTTATTGATAGGACTAATATATTTTTATATTATTTGGACCTAAGAGTAGATACCATGTGATTATGTTTTATATAGGAATTTTTATTGATTTTATCTTTAATAATTTCTTCATCAAGTGGTGAAGAATTGTTGTGCTAGACTATTGGTGCCTCAAATAGGTTTTCACCAATAAAGTTATCTTAATTATCTGTAACACCTATGAGAAGGTTTAACTAAGGAAAATTGACTTTTTAATTTTATTATATTATAGCACATTCAAAAAGGTTTCAATATAAGTTTTGAGGTTGGACTTTGATTATCCTCTAGTGTCTCCAAAAATGTTTCACTAGGATATTGTTTTTCTTATGCATGAATGTGGTCTTGGTCACCCTGATATTATTCAAATGATATGTCACCATGTATGTTATTTGAAAAGGTATGGCTCTATCACTCCCAATTCACACTTGTCAAAGGTGTAATGTAAATATAATGGATATGTTCGGTGGTGATAATGGCACGTGGAATGGTAATAGAATGGAAAGAGGAATCTTAATCCTTGTATAAGATACTAGGAGAACTTGTGTTGATGTTGAAGTAATATCCTAAAAAACCATATAAGGATAATAAATATATTCAAATTAATTTGAATGCATGAGAAATTAATATTTTAACATCTATGATTGTATTTTTAATTTGAAGTTGAGTCTAACTCAAGGGACTCTGAATCTAATGTTGAGACTAACATTGAGTCCACTTCTAATGCTAAATCTGATGTCGATTCAAGAACAAAACCTAATTTTAATTATATTTCTTCTTCAATCATGGATGTTTTTATAATTATTTCTTGTGGAATGTTTGGTATTGGACAAGTAACATCCCATGATGTCATAATGGGCTCTTGAAAAATAGGCTCAACTAAGAAGGATTTCACAGAGACTAGCTAGTCAAACTGAAACTCCTCAACGATGGGAAAAAGGTCAAGAGATATCTCCATAGAGACTAGATTTTCAAATGGAGGCTCTTTAAAAATAAGACAATGGTCAAGATAATGATTTTACCAAAGTTAGTTATAATCATTAAAAAGTGACTCAATAAAGATTGGATTGTTAGAGTGAGACTCCTTAATAATGGTTAAAGGATCAAAAGGTGATTCATCATAGGTTAACTTGTCACAAATAGGTGTTTCAAAAAAATATCATGGATTGGTTGGTTATCTTGGCCTTGGTTTACAATTAGTTGTAAAATACCAATTGTAAACACATCTTAGTCTTTGAATGATTGACTCTATTGGAGAGGTATTTACTAGCTCTATTGTGTCTCAATGATTGACATGTGTTTTCTAAAGTGGTGGAAGGTTGGAATTATATTAATAATTATTGGTGTTTGGATAATTATATCTTTGTAAATAGGCTCATCTAAGATTGGATTAACAAAGATTGGTTACTAATCTAGGATGGTAACTATGACCCATCTAGTTGTACTTGTACAACCTTATTGGGATAGTGAGATACCATACTTGGAAGGGTCTAGAATGGTAATGGTAGGGAATTACAAATCTTATTTATTTTCACAATATAAAGGATGAGGTCCTATAATAGTAATATTAGGGTGTTATGAAACTTGGTTGTTATCATAAGCTAAAGGATGAGGTCTTAGAATAGTAATGGTAGGGAATTATGAAGCTTGGTTTCTATCATAAGCCAAAGGAGGGTTGATTGTATAGGTAGGGGATCATGTACCATTAACATTGAAAAGGTGAAATTGGTACATTAATCAACTAAAAGAAGGTATCACTAAAAACTACACTTGAGACTCTCAACTTTGTTCTCTAAATTGAGTACTATAAGGAGGATAAGGGTTTGTCTCACAAACAACATCATAATCATAAGGGTCTTGAACAAAGTCATCTTGTGATACCATGTTATTATAACCTTGATTATACATGGATCCACTATGAGTGTAATGAGAATATCTAGATCAATGATAAATGTTTCACAAAATGGCCTAGTGTTGTATAAACTTTGAAAGAAAAATAGTCCAAACTTGGTCTAGCTTTGTCAAATCAATGGAGTTTTATCTCCAAAATGGTCAATTATAAAACTTGGAATAAAATAGTCTAACATAAAATTTATAAAAAAATGGTCAAGTGGATGAAATAAAATTGAAATTCCAAATTTAGGTATAAATTATTTCAAACAAGTCTAAATTAGGTCTAAAGAAACAAAAATTACAAGGTATTTTGGAAAATGAGGCACAAAATGTAGGCTCAAAATAGGTATTTATATTTCTTTTAGAAAAGGCACAAAATCTAGAATTTAAACAAAAAGAGGTCTAAAAGGCAAGAGATTTATTCTAACAAATTTGAAACACTTTGACACAAACTAGTCATTAAAATTTAGACACACACGTGATCATTTGACAAAAGACATGGAATACTAGGCATATGTAATATAGACTACTTCACCAAGTCGATGGATGAAAAATAGTCTTTAAATGGAG
>JARHVA010011109.1:75000-92458 GCA_037957365.1 Torreya grandis
CCTATCTAATCTAGAGCTTGAGGTTCTAGTTGAAGACTGGTGGAGCCTTTGGATTAAGAATCTCACCCCCAAGGTTAGAATTTTTTTAAATTTATGCCCAAAAAAAATCCTTACTATGAAAAACTTTTCTATCATAGACTACCTATACCCAATAAGTGTCTCCTCTATAAAGAGAAGGTTAAATCATTTTCTCATTTATTCCTCTTTTTCCCCTTTGCCTTTCCTATTCTAATTTTTTTCCTCTTGAATTTTAATTTCTCTTGGGTTAGTCCATACTTTTTCTATAACCTAATCATCCAATGGAAACCTCATTTGGATCACCCTCTACTCTCCTTCTTGTGGACCATCTCCTTACCCCATATTTTTTATTGCATTTAGAAATGCAAAAATTTATGCATTTTTGACAACAAATGCCCTTGCCCTTTTTTTATAGTCCAAAAATACTTGTATCCATTAAAGATAAATGGATTGAATTTTCATCTATCATTAAGGACCCCATACCCATCACCTTTATTTTATTCTCACCAATTAGGATATCCTTATTCAAATTCAATCCTATAAGTATAAGGTGGACACTACTCTGGTCAAAGGGATTAGCCCTCCATCCTCTTGGCTTAAGTTAAACTTTGATGGTGTGGCCAAAGGTAACCTAGATCTGAGTAGCGAAAGGGGTTTTATAAGGGAAAATAATGGGGACCTAATTGAATCCTATGATATACCTTTAGGTGTACAAACTAACCATGTGGCCTTAGCTTCAACAACTTTGTAAGGAATGGATTTGGTAGTTAAATTAGGCATAGAACATATCTAGATTTAAGGAGACTACCTCAACATTTTTAATTCATCTATAAGGTCATGGAATATGTGAAAATTATCCTGGGTAAATTCAAAAGTTACACTATATCCCAAGTCTATAGAGAGGGAAACAGGGGAGCTGATCATATGGCAAACATAGGGGTCCAATGTGAAGTGTTCAAACATTGGAAAAATGTGGTTAATATCCCATCTGAGGCCTCATCATTATTTCATAAATATAATACACATCCCATGTTTAAATATGACATATTATATCTCCTCATGACTAATGATATGATGGGAAAATCTTGAAATATGATGCAAGACAATCAACACCAATTTAAGATCCATGGTGTGAATCATGGGAAGCTCCATCCCATTTAAGATAATAAATGTTTATGGTGTGAACCATGGGAATCTCCATCCCATTTAAAATAATAAATGTTTGGATTTTGACAATAATAGCACCCATATAAGACTAAAATGGCATTTTTTTGTGGAATTTAGTGCTTTGAAAATAGGGAGAATATGTGAAGTAAAAGTGACATAAAAGAATTGATTTCCTAAGCAGAAGAAAAGGAGGACCCTGATGTCTAGAGTAATATGGTTAAAGGATGGATTTATAACTTCATGGAATGAATTTTTGGACATGAATCAACTATATATAGGGACTTTACTAGAGTCTAGGACAAATTATTGGTTAGAATGAGGGAGATGAGCATCACAGTCATAAAATAAATCATCAGTGAAGTGATTGGCATGTGTTGTGATAGTGTTAAATCCTACAAGGACACAAATAGGAAGGAGAAGGTAATTATAATTTTATTTAAATATAATAAAATAGTCATTTTATCTCAAAAATGATTCCCTAGAGTAAAATTTCTTAAGAAGTGGCATGAGGTTTATATAAAAATCATGAAGTACATTACACTTGATGGAAAACATACCATCCTATTCTCATAACACTTCCTATTTATTAACCATTTTAAGGGTCATAGGATTAGTCTCTTGAAGAATCTATAACTTCCGTTAAGGTCTACCCCTCCTTAGACCCCATACACCATGGGATTATCCTTTTCATCATCCATAGAGGGGAATGCCTCTGGGAAAATATGTTATTGAATCAGTTGATAAACATAGTGGGGGGAGGATTCATGTGTAGAGACTAAGAAGATTTAATAATAATAGGTCAAAAAGGAGTCCCCATCTTTAGGGAGAAGGATAATATGTTAAGTATTATCATTGATGTCAAAGGTTACTAAACCTAGTTGACTTTGTGTGATGTGACAATGTGAATTGAGAGAGTGACATAATGAGAGAGTGTTGTCATGAGATAAAGATAAATATATAATTTTAATTTAACTAATTTCTTATGTTTGCATGAAGGTATAGGTGATTGATGTCAAAGTGCATATGATGCCTAGTCATGAGTCTAGTCATGACATAAATAGGTATGTGCATGGTGAAATGAATGAAAATAAGCATATAAAAGTTTTATGGCACTATTTGAGAATTTAATTAAAGTTTAAAAGAATTCATGATAGTTTCAAGGTGAGCCTATATGGTTATGACCTTCAGTCTATATCTACACCTAGACCTCTCTTAAACCTTGCCTAGCCTAATGAGGTATGAAGATCATATTTCAAGTTAAATATGAAAATTTTAGAATTTAAAAAGGTTATATATGTTTTATTAGGAATTATCACAAAGTTTGAGGTCAATATTTGAAATAAAAGTGCATGAATCATTATTTTAGGCCTGCTTGAGCTCATAGAATGAGGTCTCAAAATTAAGAATCACTTTTAATCATTCATTGGAATTTTTAAACTCTAAATGGGAGTATAATATATTAATTATATATGATTAAGGGTATTATATTATATATTTAGGCATTATTTTTGGATTCAATGGGTAGTCCTTTATGAACAATTGTTTACACCAAAACCTATGTTAAACCTCCCTACAACTCTAATAAGGATTTGATATGATTTTTTTTAAAATAGATTTATATGGATTTAAATGAATATAAAAAACTATTATATCATGTACTAAACTATCATAGGTACCTTTAGGTGGTGGTGGTTAGTCAGATGAGAGAGAAAATGCATAGATACAAGCTTATTTTCTAAGAAGTTATTGTATCTCTCAAAATTTGTATTGGTCAAGAAAACAAAATGTATGGTATAATAATAGACTCATTTTACATGTCCATTGTGATTTATGGATAGGTTATAGCCTTCAAAGTTTTGAATTTGGTCTTCCAAGTTAGCCAGTTGTAGATAAACCTAATGGTGTAGATAGTTTAAAACCTAGGTAGAGATGAAGAGATAGATATGAGGGTTTGTGCATTAAAAATTGATGAAAAATTGCACTAAGGAATTATTTATTACTTTTAATTCATGATCATTATTTGATAATTTTTAGATGTTAGTGTATGTAATGAAAACATTGCTCATAAAATGACCTGTATGGTTTAGATAAGACTGTGTGATATAAGGTCAACAAATTGATCTAAAAGACAAATATTTGGTATTAGACCATATGAATTTTATATCTAAGTATGTTTTTTATATCTCATAGGATAATTTACATGTATCAAGATTAATTAGAAGTGTCTACATAGGTGCTAGAGATCTAATTCACTATGACTATTTTTTGACATGAATTGGTAGTTCTAAGTAAGTGAGTTATAGAGTTGTTCTTGAGCCTTTATCCCCTAAGTGAAAATTTTAAAATAATATAGTGATAAAATTGAGTTCATTTATAATTTTTATATATGTTTCATTTATCATATCTTAATAACTTAATCATGTTTAAGCTTCATTTTTTTCCAAATGGACTTTAGAGGTACACACGCCTAATAGGGCAATCTATCCTAAAGGATCTTTCATGATATGAAAAAAGGATACATATTTAATATATCATCGATGAGGTAATAATTTTTTCATTAAATAAGTTTTTTAATGGTTTTTATTCATTGGATAAAGCCATCTAGACCCAATAAAATCAAGTTTTAGCATTAAGAGGATAGACCTAATGCAATTAGGTCTCCATGAGGCCTAAAGGAGGAGTAAGGATTAATTGAGTTATGTCAAACAAAAATGGGTTAAAATTAAGTGTTAATCATCTTCATAATATGTTATAATACCTATTTTATATGCTACCTAAGAGGTTGAAGGTTTATGGTCAACCAAATGGTGTGTGATCATGAGACTAGTATATACACAAGGCAATTTAGGCCTAATTATGTGTATGCAATAGAAGAAAATAAAATATTACATTTTTTATTATAATGAGGTATTTAAATGAGATAATAATATAATATAATATGTGTGGTGATTAAAATTCATGAGGTGGCTGAGTTGAAGCTGAGTCACATAGGGAGTTGGTGCTTCTTTGCAAGTAGGTGCTTGTTAAAACCTAGTTAAGTGGGTGCTTGACTTTATTCAGGTTGGTGCTCCATGTTGAGTTGGTTCTCAGTAGAATTTGGTATTTTTTTTATAGGTATTTATTCCTTCCTTAGATATCATATTGGTTTTTCTTCCCCTTGAGGTTTTTCCCCTTATATATGTGTTATCTTGTCTAAATGGTTCTTTATGCTTTGTTAGATCCCAATATTACTTTCATGGTTCATGAATTATTGTGCATAATTGAAACAAAATTTTAAAAAAACCAATTCACTCCCCTCTTATATATTTTGATTAGAAAAATTGGTATTAGTGTCTGGTCCTTTAAAGAAATCCTAACATCTTAAAGGAGATCCTAGAAGCACAAACATGTACAGTCATCAAGTACAAGGAGGTGTCTCAACCAATAAGGCTCCTCACTTCAGTATGACTAACTATGCATTTTAGAGAATCAAAATGAATACATATATAATATCATTGAGATATGATATATTTAAATCTATTTATATGGATTCACACCACCTTCTACACCACTAATTGATGTAGAAGGTAAGAAGTCAGTGAGAACAACTCTAAGGAAATGAATGCCATCTTGTGTCATCTTTCAGAGGTAGAATTTATAAATGTCATGAATTTTTATATATCTAAATGGATTTGGGAAAAGTTAAAAATTATGTATGAAGGAGACACCAAAGTTAAGTTAGTAAATTTATAGACCCATTAAAGGCAATTTAAAAGCTAGAGAATGAAAGAAGATGAAAACATTGTATCTTATATATTAAGAGTAGATGAAGTGGTAAATTTCATTATATTTCAAGAAGAGAATTTGGAAGAATAAACATTATTAAAAAAGGTATTAATATCCTTGACATCTAATTTTAATTCAAAATTATCTGTTATGGAAGACATCAATGATGTTAACATACTACAGATGGATGAGCTTCATGGCCTCTTGACTACCTAAGAAATGAGAACAAGTGATGGGCGACCTTCCAAGAAGGAAGTTTCATTAAAATCTAAGAAAAAATCTCAAGGTAAAAAGTCTAAGGATGATGTTAATAGAGACATTTATGATGAAAATATATAATCCATGTTTGTGATAAAACTAAGGAAAGGATCAAGTAAGTATAAGGTCAAGTTTCCATTCAAGTGCTTTAACTATGGTAAGATTGGTCACTTTGCATTTAAATGTCTTAATAAAGATCATAAATAGCATGATGGAGAGAATGATGAACATCATGGTGATGATAAGAAGGCTTATAAGCCTCATAAGATAAAAAATGGTTTTAATAAGTATGAAGGCAAGAAAGGGTCATTCAAGAACAAGAGAAGTTTTTATACCAAAAAAGATAGTATCTCCTCTAATATAAGTGACACAAGTACATCTGATAGTGATGATGATATTAATGATCATGATAATAATGAAACCTTATTCATGGATATATAAATAGACAATTAAGGTTGTTCAAAAGGGAATGGTCTTATGGAAGATGAAGAATTATATGAAGAGGAGGCTGAAGTGAACCTTTAGGTAGAATTAGTGAGTTCTCTAAAGGATTTGAATTTCCAAATAATGAAGAATCTAAAATTGAGATCATTGGTTAAGATTTATGAGGAACAAATAAATCTCTTTGAAGAGAAACTAAGGAACAAAACCAATGAACATAAGGAGATCATATAATAGTTAGAAACTCATGATGATATTGTCAATGCAATTCTTAAGACCAAGGAGGAAAAGTGCATCAAGTTTGGAATAGATATGGAATCCTTTTAGTTAGAATTGGATCAGGAAACAATCAAGTTGAAGACACATCATAAATTTAGATAGAGTACTAAAGTCCTTAGTGATATTTTAAATATTTAAAGGTTTACACATGAAAAGATAGGTCTTGGGTTCAAAGAAGATCAAAAATAAAATAAGGAGAGTCAGACCTCAATGGATAATGGATCATCAATAAATGATGGTAATGAAAAAGTAAAGACCTATGCAAAAAATATTAAATCTAAGACCCAAATTGATCATCAATAACTCAAGAATAATGTGACTCATCCCAAAGAAAATAAAGGTATAGGTGCATCATTCAACATAAAATAGACAAGGTATGTGAATTATTTAAATGTTTACTATTTCTCTTGCAATCAATATGCACATAAGGTTGTAGATTGTAAACATCGTGCAAAAATCAATTCCTCATGGAGGAATATGATGAATACTCATCTCAATAGTAGAAGTAAAATTATGTGATATAATTGTGATTAGAGAGGACATATTTTAATTGATTAAAAGATGAGGCATATGAGGAAGATTAATCAAGATATAAAGGTATATCATCATACCACTAAGAAGTGGATCAAGAAGTTAGACCTTGTGCACAAGGTGAAGGATGAGCAAAAGACTTAAGAAGAATAATATATGTTATCTCAGACTAACTTGGACATCTAATATGAAGGCATGAAATGGATTTTAGATAGTGCTTTATCAAGACACATGATAGGGGATGAGAGCAAGTTCATCTCATTGAATAAATTTTTTACAATAATAGTGAGATTTAGAGATAACACCATTACTAATATTATTGGCAAGGTAATCTTGAGTTTGGATAATGGGAATACCAAGATATAAAAATGGTTATATGTGAAAGGTTTAAAACATAAATTACTTATTTGAATATAAATTTTCAACCAAAGACACACACTAACCTTTCATGATATAGGGTGTGATACGAGGAGAGCCAAATCAGGAAGGCTAATTGCCAATGCTAAAGGACTAAGAACAATTTGTATGTCTTAAATGAGATCAAGAAGGAGAGATGATTTATGATCAAGATTGATTAATTTTGGATATGTCACAAAATATTATGCCACCTAAAATTTTTTAATATAGTCAAGATAATCTCTAATAATTTTGTGAAGAGTATGCCTAAAATCACCAAACCTACAAACACACTTTGCAAGGCATGTCAACATGGTGAGCAAACTAGAAGAAGATTAAAATATAAGGAGTATTTACTAAAAGGCCTTTAGAGTTAATAAAAACTAATATATATGGAAATATAATAATATAAATCATTTAATTGGATAGGTATTTCATGTTACTCATAGATGATTACACAAGAATGACCTGGGTAGCATCCTTGAAATAAAAGTCAAAAGCTCTTGTAAAGTTTAAGGCATTGAAGACTCTTATTGAGAACAAAAATAATGGAAAGATAAAATGATTAAAATATGATATAGGAGGAGAGGTTTGGTCCAATTAATTTGATGATTTCTATGAGGTCCATGGGATAAGGAGATAGTTATCAGTAGCTAGGACAACTCAGTAGAATGGAGTAGTGGAAAGAAAGAATAAGATAGTTTAAGAGATGGAAAGAACTATTGTAAATGATTCAAGGTTATCTAATGGATATTGGATAGATGAAATAAGCACTAAAGTATATATTATGAATAGAGTACATATAAGTACTAATGGGAATAAAATCCCTTATGAACTATAGAACAGTAGACCTGCTAATGTGGAACACTTTAGAGTGTTTGGAAGTAAATGCTTCATCAAAAGAGATGAGGAAGACTTATGTAAGTTTTATTATATGTCTAATGAAGGTATATTATTGGGATAATCAGTAATGAGATAAGCCTATATATGTTATAATAAGAGGTTATAAAATATAGTGGAAAACACCAATGCGAATATTGTTGAGACAAGTTATAAGAAGTCACACTCATAGTCAAAGGATACATCAGAGAATATAGACTTCAAAAATGAATAAAAATCAATAGAGATTGATGATTAATAATAATAGGTTGAGGAAAGATACATTTAAAATTTCCTTGAAGATATATTCAAAGAGACCATCTTGAATCACAAATCATTGGAAACAAAGATGCAGGTATGCAAATAAGGAGAAGATTGTTAACTAACCTAAATCAAGATAAGTTGATCTATTTTATAAGATTAAACCTAATAAAATTTTAGAATCAAGAAAATAAAAGTTTTGGATAGGTACTATGAATGAGGATTCAAACCAAATAGAAAATAATGAGACTTGGGGACTAGTTCCTAGGCCTAAAGACAAAAATGTCATTGGCACAAAATGGGTGCTTAGAAGCAAGTTTAATTAACATAAAGAAGTCACTAGGAAGAAGGCTAGATTGGTATACAAGGGGTATTCATAATTTGAATAAGTATATTTTTAGGAGACCTTTTATCTAGTATAAATATTGAAGGCTATCATATTGTTTCTAACATATGTAGGATTCAAAGGGTTAAAGGTGTATCAGATGGATGTCAAGTTAGATTTTCTTAATGAGAACTTAGAAGAGGAGGTGTACATAGATCAACATGAGGGTTTATCATTATCATGAAATAATGATTATGTTTGTAGATTAAAAAATGATCTTTATGGTATAAATTAAGATCTTAAATCTTGGTATACTAGATTGGATAGATATCTATTATACCATGGATTTAATGGAGGAGTTATAAATAATAATCTATATAGAAAGATAGAATATAACCATTACTTGATATTAGTTGTGTATGTGGATGACACCATATTTGGTGGAAATAATTAGAATATGAACAAGGCCTTTGTAGATGTGATGAATAAGGAGTTTGATATGTCCATGTTGGGAGAACTATGATTATTTCTTGGGTTATAAATCAATCAATCAAAAAAAGATATATTCATTTTTCAAGCTAAGTATATAAGAGATATGTTTAAGAAATTTGAGATGGAAGATTGCATGGTAGTTACCACACCTATGATCATATGATGTAAGTTAATCAAGGAGGATGGATATCTAATGGTCTATCACATATCATATATTTAATTATTGTAAGTTTTCTATACAATACTACCTTTAGACCTAACATCATGCAAGTAGTAGGTTTTATGGGAAGATTTCAAGCAGACATAAAGCAAAATCATCTAAATTAAGTCAAAATGATACTTATATATCTCAAGGGGACTATGGAGTTTGGGTTTTCATATCCAAGAATCAAGGATTTTAATTTGACAACTTATATAGATGCAAACTAGGTAAGGAGTCTAGGTAATAGGAAGAGCACTAGTGGAGGAGGTTTCTCCTTAATAGAATTACTAGTGTCATGGATAAGGAATAATTAACCATATATGGGATTATCTACTTTTGAGGTTGAATACATTGTAGCAGTGTCATTTTTCAGTCAAGTTCTATGGATGATATCAACCCTAAAAGACTATAAGGTGGAGTATGATTGTCCTAGCCCTATCTATTTTGACAATAAAAGTGTCATAAGTATCTCAAAGAATCAAGTCATACACTTAAGAACTAAGCACATTACCATCAACTATCATTTTTTAAGGGAGTAGGTAAGTGAACAAAGTGTTAAACTTGAATATGTTTTTACAAAGGATTAAATTATAGAGATTTTGACCAAACCACTTCCAAAGGTAACATTTAAACATCTAATATAGGAATTGGGTGTAGTTCCTATCCCTAAAAATCATTAATGAATAAATTTATTAGGGGAATTTAATCAATTTTTTCATTATATCCAATATTAGGTGAGTAGTTCTAATAAGGTATGCATGCAAATAAGGGGAACATGTTTGTATAGTGCTTCATAAACTCATAATCATATGTGTTGAGTGTTTTGGTTTCAAGAGGTGTGACCCAAGAATTTGCATACATATCTTTTTAATTTATGTAAAAGGGGGAGAATTTTATGATTGAGGGAAAAATAGCCTATTAAGATAAATTTCTAATAATGGTTGACATCAATGACAAAAGGGGATATTGTTGAGTATTATCATTAATGTCAAAGGTGATTAAGCCTATTTGTCAGTGTGTGATGTGATAAGGTGAATTGAGAGAGTGATGTCATGAGAGAGTGTTGTCATGAGATAAATATAAATATATAATTTTAAGGCAACTAATGTCTTATGTTTGCATGAAGGCATAAGTCATTGATGTCAAAGTGCATAGGAAACCTAGTCATGCGTCTAGTCATGACATGAAGAGGTATGTACATGGTTAAATGAATGAAAATATGAATATAAAGGTTTTATGGAGATATTTGATCATGTAATTAAGGTGCAAAAGCATTCATGATAGCCTATAATGATAGGACCTTCAATTTATGTCTGTACCTAGACCTCTCTTAGACCCTATCTAACCTAATGAGGTATGAAGATCATATTTTTAGGTAAATATGCACATGTAATCATGTAAAAAATTTATATAATTTTTTTTATGCATGATAAAAAAAATTAGGTCAATCTTTGAAATAAAAGTACATGAATCACTATTTTAGGCCTTCTTAAGCTCATAAAATGTGGTCTCAAACTTGAGAAGCACTTTTATTCATTCATTTGCACATGTAACCTATACATGGGAGTATAATATATTAATTATATATCGGGAAGGGTCCTATCTAAGATATTTAGGCATTAGTTTTGGATTCAAGGGGTATTCCTTTATGAACAATTATTAACACCAAAACTTGTGATAAACCTCCCTAAAACCCTAATAAGGACCTGCTATATTTTTTTTTAAAATAGATAAATATGTATTAAAATTAATATATAAATTACTGGATCATCTATTCAACTCTCCTAGGTACCTATATGTGGTGGTGATTAGTTAGATGAGAGAGAAAATGCATAGATACATGCTTATTCATCAAGAAGTTATTGTATTTCTCAAAATTTATATTGGCCAAGAAAATAAAATGGATGGTAGAAGAATATATAGACTAATTTTAAATATACATGATGATTTTTGGATAGGTTATAGCCTTAGAATTTTTGAATTTAGACATCCAAGTTAGCTACTTGTAGACAGACCTAATGGTGTAGATAATGCAAAACCTAGACATAGATGAAGAGATAGATATAAGGGTATGTACATGATAAATTTATGAAAAAAAGTTAATTAAGGATCTATTTATGAATTTTAATTCATGATAGTTATTTTATAAGATTTTGAGGTTAGTGTATGTAGTGAAAAAGTTTTTCACAAAATGTTCTATCAGGTTTAGATAAGACTATGTGATATAAGGTCAAGAAATTGGTCTGCAAGACCAATATTTGGAATAAGAACATATGAATTTTATAATTAAGTTATATATATATATATATATATATATATAATCATATGACCATTTACATGCATCAATATTCATGACAATTATCTACACAGGTGTTGGAGGTCTAATTCGTTATGACTAGTTTTTGAGGTGAATTGGATTTTGAGTAAATGAGTTACATAGATGTTCTTGAGCCTTTATATCCTAATTATAAGTGTTACAATAATTTGGTGATGAACCTTAGGTCATGTATAATATACATATATTTTTAATTTTTCATATATTAATATCTTATGAGCATTTAAGCTTCATTTTTTTAGGATAAAATTTTGAGGTACACAAGCCTAATATGGCAGTTTGTCCTAAATAAGATTGCATGATATGAATGAAGGATACATATCTAATCAAGAATGGAGGAGATAATAATATTTCACTAAATAAGTGTTTTAATTTTTTTATTTTTTGGATAAATCCATCTAGACCCAATAAGATCAAGTTTTGGCATTAAGATGACAAACCTAATACAACTAGGTATTGATGAGGCCTAAAGGAAGAGTAAGGATTTATTGAGTTATTGCATACCAAAATAATTTAAATATACATTTTAATAATGTTTTTAATATGTTATAAGACCCATTTTATGGACTACCTAATATTTTAAAAGTGTATGGCTAACCAAGTGGTGTGTGATCATGAGACTACTATATGTATAAGGAAGTTTAGGTCTAATTATGTGTATGCAATAGAAGAAAATAAAATATTACATGGTTTAGAAGAAGAAGGTCTTGAAATGATACCATAATATAATATCATAGGTGTGTTGATAAAAATTAATTAGGTGGTTGAGTTGGAGGTGAGTCACTTAGGGAGTTGGTGTTTCCTTGTAAGTAGGTTCTTGTTAATGCCTAGTCAAGTGGGTGCTTGACTTTATTAGAGTTGGTGTTCCAAGTTGAGTTGTTGCTCAAAAAAATTTGGTATTTTGTTTTATAGGAATATATTCCATTTGTAGAGATCATATTGGTTTTTATTCCCATTGAGTTTTTCCCAGTCATATATTTATTATCTTGTCTAAAGGGTTATTTATGTTTTGCTAGATATCAATGTTGCTTTCATAGTTTATGAATGATTATACATAATTTTAAGATATTTTTTAAAACACTGATTCACCCCACCAACTCTCAGGTTTTGTTATTCCAACATAATACTAGAAAAATTACCATTAAGAATAGTTTAGAAGGTAAATTTGAAGAGGTGAAACCCATAGATACAATTAATCCAATTATCCCTTCAAGTTATAAGTAGAATGACATGAAACGGATCCTAGAAAATATCCAAACAAAATCATCCATACAAAATTTGCTTTGCATGAAATTAATGTAGGAAATTAACAACTTGAAATAGTTGTTCACTTTAGAGGAGGTCATAATTAATATTTGTAGAGTACTAATGGTTGTGACTGAAGAATGTATGGAGATTGGTATCACATACCATAGTAAGAAGAAATAGAAAAATCAGAGCAAAGAAAAGAAAAGAAGGATTTTATGAAGAGAACACTATAAAATGAGGATGATTGTATCCCTCTCCAAAAAATAAATATTTTTACCAAAAAAACCTACCAAGGACTGAGTAAAATAACTAAATTTAAGGAAAAAGAAAAAACTAAATATGGAAATAATAAAATTGTTTTACACTCTAACTTTGAGGACTCTAACTAGTTGCTTCAACATTTACCCTCTGAGTTCATTTTTGGCTTATTTTTGTATGGATTTTGTCTAACTTTTAGCTAGTGATTGCATTCTACTCATGGTTTAAATTTCCACATTCTTATGTGCGTTCCTCTTTTTTTTTGTTGAATATCTTTTGCTAGTTATTGTAAGGGCATGGGACCCTCTTCCTATTTTTTAACCATATCTAATAAAAAATATATATAAATATTGAAAAAGATCTAAAAGGATGATGACTTCAAATTTAGTGATTGTTGTGAAAATAAATGTAAGAAATCACAACCACCTAATGATATGACTAGGATGAAAATTACATGGTGTGATAAGTAATGATGAGCTGGTGTTTATAAGGAAGGTTTAGTCCATTAAGATCTTATAATGTAACTCATAAACAAAAATTCAATAGGTGTAAGTGGGAAATGTGATCAAGGATGTGATAAATTAAAATAATACTCATCAAATAGGATAGAAAGTAAATATGATGTAAATAATTAATTTAAGGAACCACAAGAGTGATGTAGAAGGACTTAGTTGGAATGAGACATGCCAGTCAAGTGGGAAAGTCTAATACATATCAACATCAAGGAACTAAGACAATTCAACTAGTGAATATAAATATTAGGATAAAAACTAAAATACATAGATAATCCCATGAAGGATATATGCATGATATTAAAATTATCCTAACTTCTCACAATATGTTCACCTCTCCTAAGGACCCCTTATTGATTTGTTTGTCTACTAAGAATATTGGGTACTTGTGAGAGATAATATGTGACACTTAAATAGAGGAAGCTATTATGGGATAATGAGACCTCCTACCTAGTCTAATATCCTACCATATCCCAATGGACCTTGGATCTATCATAAGGCCAAATTAGGAGTTTGAGGTTCAACTAGAATAGGATATGTGCCAAACAAAGATCAAATTATTTGGTGTGATGATACTATTAAAATATAATTGGCTTTTAACATTTTCCTTTTCTTATCATAGGAATTTTAACTCTTTTTTATTTTTATATTCCTTGTCCATATGAATTTGGAAGACCAAACATTAATGACATATTTAGCTAAAATACAAGGGCATACACTTGGCCATGATAAAAATAAAATAAAGGTAATGGTTTTTAAAGACTCCTAGACATTCTCATAAGCAAGTGTACAATCTCAAAACTGACCTATGTATGCCTCAAGTGAAATGGAAATAGAGAATTATGGAGATAATAAAGGATCCATTTATGTAATAAAGGTGATACAATGATTAATATGCTCATAGTTGATCACAAAATGGGTAAACAATGCTCCAAGAGGGATGGGGATATGTTATTATTTCCTTGTCACTATGGAAGTTGTACTAACTTAAAAGGAATCTAGCTAATAAATAATGAAAGTAAGTGGTTATCCCAAAAGAGTGGTAAAAATAAGTGATCATCACAAAACAAGGTGAAGGTACATAGGTACCAGAGATACAAAAATATACCATTGAAAAAAACTTGATGAAAATGTGAAAACCTAAAGGTGCTACCTAGGTTCTATAAGATAAACAAAGGTTGAAATTAAATTATGATACCAAAAATATAATAAATTTTGTAATTAAAGTGATATAAATGAAAGATAAGTTCTAAAAAGTAAAGTGATAAAAAATTAATGAGAACCATGAAATAAACAAGAGATGTAAAACAAGGCATAATTAATTTTATAAATAATATAAATACAAAATCATAGGAAAATGTGAATAAAAATGTGATATTATTCATATATGTGCTCATAAATGTCAATACTAATATCTATATACATCATCAATAACTTTTTAAACATCTCATTACAGCTTATATCTTGCTCTAATCATAGTCTCTTCTAATTTATTGGATATTCATTAAATGAATGCCTAGTGGATGATATCTATAAATAAGGTAGAAAAATATAATGAGAAGGGTGTTTTTACTCTTATTAATTACAATTAATGTGAGTAATATTTGACACCTAGTTTTATTTATCCTTTGATATACTGTAAGGATTAATTTAAGGAGAATGACACCCATTCATCTAAGAATTACCCTAGGAACACCATTGATAAGGCTAAAGTTTAGGCCTAATAAAATAATGAAAGTGTTGTTAGGGGACTCTACATCTATATTTATAATGTGTAGTGCATTATTGCCAAAGACAATATATTTCCCCATTTTTGGTTGTATACTTTGGATATATATTTGAAGGTGTAAAATGTATACTTATAGGAAAATAGTTTGATCTAGGATGAAGTGCATATCAATATTTTAAAATATATTTTAAGTGATTCTAATAATTCATTTTTATTCCATGGAAACAAAAAATGTGTCTAGGAGTAGCTAATGGTGGTGGTCTACTATCTGAGGTGGGAATTAAGCATTATAGCTTCTATTATGCTACAAATCATTGGTAAGATCAAAAATCCTAGTGACAATGACTAACTATATTATGGATATTATACATATAATCTAAGTGGAGAGTCATTTTAGGGTCTTTCATAACCTCATCAATTAAGTCATCATTTTTGAAGCATATATAAATAGGTATATGAATTGGTGGTGTAGATATTTATTTAGAATACTTTGATGGTCTAGTTTATATTAGTATTTATAAAACATATTGAGAATAATAAAAATCAAAGGATCAAGAATTATAAAAAACTTATAGGGTCATATCACAAAGTGATCAAGGAATATGCTCTGAAGAGGCTCAAAAGTAAATAAGTCTATGTGTGAAGAAACTAGAATACACTCCATATTTAAACTATGGACATAAACCAAATAAGGAATAACATTAGGTGAATGATAATAAGAATTAATGATGTCAAATATATTGATGTAATAATAAGATGAAGGAGACTCATAAGAGTGTTGAAGGGAGGATTAGTAGTGAAGGATTTATGCATCTTTAGATTGAGCATATCTAGCTAAGTATGGGTCATCCAAAGTGTAACCATCAACATAATTAGGTGTTTATATGTATATATATAGGTCATCAACCACTATATTTCTATAATAATATTTGTAAAATTTCCTATTAGTAATGACCATAAAAGGGAAAAAACTAGTTAGTTGAATTCCTACTAGAATTAGGTCACAAATAAGGGGTAACTAAGCAATAATTATAAAATGGATGTCCAAGGTTTTTATATTAAGGTTTATCTAATTAGTATAATCATATTTTAATCTAAAAATTTAAATGGTATGCTTCCCATGATATCAAGGTGACCATTATAGCCCTAGTTAAAGTTGACATGGTAGTTAAAGCCTTGAGATTCATACAAAGGGATGATAGGTAGAGGTTAAAGGGTTTGAATTTTAAGTACATCAAATTCTTTAATTTTTTTAAATATTAGAATAGTTATCATCACCTTGAATCTTATAGATTATAGAATTTTGGGAAAATTTGTGTAATCTCCTAAAAGTGGTAATTGGATGTTAAGATTGTCAATTAATTTGACCTATTATAGAGCCTTAGAATTACATTTTTAATAAATCAACAGACTAAAAATCACCTAAAAACATTCAAGACACACTCCCTAAACTATCATCTCTGACCCCAATCCAACTTTCTTAATAGTCTACCAAAGGGACATTAACACCACATTTGGGACACTACAACCACATGGTGTTAGTGTCCCCAACTGGGTTATATTATCATTAACCATAGATCTTCCTAATGGATAGTTTTTCAAATTTGTGCCCCTACTAAGGCTAGCCTAAGCTCAATTTCTTATTTACACAAGTAACAAAATTGTATAAATAAAATTCTAATCCACCTCTATTCACTAGATGGAAAATAGATGCAAAAGATATTCAAACTAAAGACAAATTTGTGAAAAATCCAGGTACATTATCCATATTATACCATACTTTCTACATACTACCATCTACAATATCCCTAAGTCTAGTTTTTAATAATTTCAAAGATCAAGCACATTCAAGGCATCCAAAGCCACTCTCATTTTAGCATTCACTTTGCACATACATCAAACACTACATGGGATAACTACATTGGACTTGATCCCTCTTCAGAGTAATCATATGTAGGAAAATATCTACACAATAGGGTGTTAAATATGTCTGGTCCATCCTACTAACACACATTCAATTCTTGATCATATCATACTTGTAAAGAGAATTAGGCTTTATAAATCAAATAAATCTTTCTAGGTACAATACAAAACTATAGGTTTTAGTCATACAAGAACAAAACATACATGCATAGGTGCAAGTGCTCCCCAAAATAGGGACAATCCCACAAAGGGGATATTAGCATCGTATTAAGGACACTACACATGGATGGTGTTATTATCCAAACTAGGTGTTACTACCTAGTGAACAAATGAATATCATAATCCTATTTATGACATAGATTACTTCTCAGATCTCATATATTAGAACCCAGACAATTTAGGATACACATTTTTCATCTATGTCTCTATTTATCCATAT
>JARHVA010011110.1:2500-7500 GCA_037957365.1 Torreya grandis
GTCCATGCAATATTCTGAATACTCAAATTATCAGTAGCTTCATATGACTGAGATTTAAGAAATGTTATTTCAGTTTGAAGTTGCCTGGTAACTGATGGTGCAGATCTCCACAAGTGCTCATGAAATTCAACTTGAATTTCAATAGTGACAACCATAATGGATTGTTCTTTGGAATAATGATATTCTCTGGTTAAATAATCTACAAGAGAATTTTTATGTCCTGGAAGATGCTCAACTAAAAAATCAAAATCTGCTAAGTATGTAGCCCCCTGATTAATCTGCTAACTGAACCCTTTTTGAGATTATCAATAGAGTTTAATATACTCATAAATTTTTTCAAATCTAAGCGAACAAAAAAATGTTCAGACCTGATAAAGAACATAAAAGCTTGAATAGCTTTTATTACAGCAAGGATTTCTTTATGAGTAGAGTGATAATTTACCTGTGCATTCTTAAAATTACCTAAAGCATATCTGCAAGGTTTTTCTGAACCATCAGGCAATTTTTATTTTAAAAATACACCCCAAAATAATTTTGATGCATCTGTTTCAATAATCTTGAGTCCATTTCCTGGAAGTTAGAGTGGAGGTAAATTAGTACACTTTTCTTTAATTCTATGAACTACAGCTATCATATCCTGATTCCATGCAGGTGGATTTTTAGATAATCTCTTATTCAATAAGAGTCTATCTTGAGCAACATTATAATAATGTCCTACTATATAATTAACACAACCAAGAAATCTTTGCAGTGTTTTCTTTTATGTCAATTCATCTGAAAAATTTTGTATGTGTTGCAAAACATGAGACTGAATAATAACTTCACCAGATCTGATAATTATACCAAGAAATTCTATTTCATCCTTAAATGTAACCATCTTCTTAGCTGACAATACCAGATCATTATCATAAACAACCTTATAAAATTGTTCTAGGTGTTGAATATGCTCTTTAGGAGACTTACTGAAGATTAAGATATCATCTATATATACAATGATAAAGTTACTATATGCAGCAAAGATCTGATTCATCATTCGTTGAAAAATAATAGGCGTTATTTTTAATCCAAATGGGAGAACATTCCACTCATACTGGCCAAATGGAGTAATAAATGTTGTTTTATACCTATATGCTTCAACTACCTGTATTTGCCAAAATCTAGATTTCAAATCAAACTTACTATATATTTTATTGCCTGTAATTCTTTGCAAAATCTCATCTTTTGAAGGAATTGGATGCTGAATAGGAATCACATACTTATTCAGAGGAATATAATTTATTAGTAATTTTTTCTTTCCTCTTACTTGGTCACTTCTTTTATTTACATAAAATGCTTCACAACCCCAAGGACTTTGAGAATCTCTGATTAAACCTTATGCTTTGAGTTGTTGAATTTCTTCAAAACATTCTTGACGGAGTGGAGACATTCCAGAATGATGAGCTTTAAAATGAGTTTCAATAGGCTTACCATTTTTATCAGTGATCAGTTTTAACTCGATCTGACATACATGTATTTTCTTGTGTTGAAAAGCTAAAGGATTTTTACAACAACAATCTTGCACAATCTTTACAAGCACAGGTTCTATATCAGCTTTACAACAATTAATTTTTTGATACAACCACTAATTTTTCACTGGTTTCTTACCCTTCCCTTTCAATGGAACCATGCATTCATATCTAGTTTTCATATATAAAGAATGCTTTTGTGCTAGAATTATTTCATGCGGCTGAATGGTGATAGGGAAAAAACTTGACAAATTATTTGAACCTATCATCATGTCAAACTTTGGCATTTCATGCTGAATGACTTTGAATTGATAAATTATATCACCTAAGATAATAGGAACTTGAGCAGAGAGTTCGGAGATAATTGTCTTAGTATTGAAGGTTAATTTAACAAAGTCAGGATGCCACATATTTTTAGGAATAGAATAATATCTAGCCAAAGAAGCATCTGCACCTGTATCTAGAAATACATCTAGAATATAAGGCTTAAATCCATTCCATTTAATTTGTAACTCACATACTAGATTATTAGTAATATATACAAATATTTGATGGATATTATGATCTATGTTCATATTCCTATCTGACTCCTGTGTCTGACCTCTCAGATTATCTACAAACTGAACAAGCTCTTCTTCATAGAGTCTTTCACTTTCATCATCATTAGCTTCTTCTTTTAACAAAGCTTGCAATTCATATTGGGCTCTAGCCAAAAATGATTGTAATAATGTAATGCATTTTGTACGCCATTGTTGTCTCTCATAGGTATGTGGCTGATAGGCAGCCTGAATCTCTACCTCTTTCCCTTTACCAGTATCTATTTTGTGATGGGAAAACTATTGTGCTAACATATTTTTCTGTTGCTGAGTCTGTTCTAGATGAGATAAATACCTTTTTTCAAGATCAACAATTTGCTGTTGTAAATACATTTTCTCAAAATTCATATATACAGGCAAATCATTGTATTTGTCTTTTAAATATTGTAATTGTTGAGACAGACTAAGACTATCAAAAAATTGACTAGCATGCATACTTATCTGGAATCCTATCTCAGAATCAAAATCAGAGGATTCAGTTTCAGAACTATCTTCTTCTTGATTCATATTTATAATTTTCTTGATCAAAGAAATCTTCCTCTTCTTCCTCCCATTCAATATCTGAATCATATTGAATTTCATGATCTGAGATCAAAACATATTCATCTTCATCAAGACTATGACTCTAGAGGAAATTAACCTTTTTAGTATTTTTTCCTTTTTGTGGACATTTGTTTGCATAATGATCACCTTGACACAAGAAACATTTAACTGGAGCTTTTTGAAACCCATGTTGTCTTTTTCTAAAGATTTTCTTGTTTTTGAAGAAGGGTTTTCTATTTTTTTTTAAATTTGGAATACCTATTCCATTTAGAAGAAGATTGAGAAGGACCACACTGATAAGAAGAGCTATCCTTTTTCTTTTTCTTCTGATATATTTTATACTAAGGAGTGTCCATAAAACTAAACTTATCATCTATAGAATTACAAAATTTCAATCCAAGCTGTTTATGAAACATCATAGTTTCTTTGTGTGCTCTTCTCTCATTACACAATTTTTGATTAATAGCTCGAATATGCTGATTAATTCTACCAAAAGATAAAGTAGGAAAATTACTTCCCATTGCTGGTTTATACTTTTCTATAAAATACTATAGAAAAGATTCTATATATCTGACCTTGAAGGTTGGATTGAACATTTCACCAGAGGCATATAACAATTTTTCCATGTGACACATATATTCATCTATCCTAGTCATGTCACATAATTGTGCTCTGAGAAACTTTGCTCTATTTACTTCTTTTTAATTATCTATTATGCCAACAAATTCAGAATATACAGCTTGGCAAAGTGTAAGAACAAGTTCTGGATGATATAACACACCTTGTTTAAATTGAAGATCACATGCATCCCACCAGTCTTTAATATTACCTATAAAACCATTTACTATTTGCTAGGCTACCGGTCTAGCTTCTCGTTTCAAACCAAACATTTCAACACTTGCCCATAATAGCATAGCATGAACCATTTCTTTTCTTTGAGGGGCTGATTCACAATTAAACTTCCAAAAGAAAGGCTAAAGACTCAAAGTTCTAATTTGTGCATCTAATGGTGGTCTAGAAGTTTCACCTTCTGAAAAATAACAATATTTTTTTGGATCTAAAAAGTTTTATCTATTTTATCTATCTGTGGTACTGATAACTGTAATACTGAAGGAACCTTAGGTTTTTCTAGCTCTTCTTTTTGTATATGTTCTACATTCTTCCAACTAAGAGGATCATTCTTCCATTCAAGAGAATCAAGAATAGATGCAAGATTAGCCTTAGATTCATCTAAGACTTTATGAAGGATATCAGGAAGTAGAACCATTTGCTATTGTTGGTTACTAACTTCTCTAAGAAGGCTATCTACATTGCTTGATGTTTTTGTAACCATGGTTTCCACAGAAGAGATTTCAGACTTTATTTTTGCCTGACTATGGACTATATCAGCATTACCTTATTCTAAGATGGCTATCTTTTGAACTACCTAATTCTGCTACTTAAGGCTATTAGACTCCTGTTCTATCTTCTGACAAGTTTGAGTAGCATGAACAGACATATTTGAGTCTAAAGTATTAAGGGATTTTACTATATCTCCTTTCTGATATTGCTCAATGCTTTTTAACATCTTAGATACTTGATCTAAGCTAGACTGTATACTGGACATCTTAGTATTTAGACACTTGGTTGCTACATTGTTCCAGTTCATAAGTCTTATCTTAGTAGGCTAATCTAGGGATCTATTAGCAGTTCTCACATAATACACTTGAGCTCTATTCTTTCCATCAGGAGAATATTGATTAAAATCAGAGGCTTTAGGAAATCCTTTCTCTGTATATGACTCATCTCCTTGCGGAGTTTTCCACACATGCCCTTCATTTTTAGGTGATTGAGAAGTACCTTCCATATGCACTTTTCTGCCCTGAGACAATAATTGTTTATTTTTCTCAAAGATTTTTTGCAAGTCTATGTCTCTTTAAGTCATGTGAATAACAGCATGGCTTGGCTTACTCAGGATGTTCTTACAGTCCAGATAGTAGTATGAATCTATCTAGGGATCATGGACCTTTTGAAGGTGAGGGCATAATTTAGGCAAGGTAAGAGAGGATGATTCAGAAGAAGGATTATCAAATCTAATAATAAATTTGTCAGACATATCTTTGACAGATGTGGCCATAGAAAGTGATCTACGTGGCTGTTGAAGGAAATCTGTATCTACTACCCATTTGTGAGGAAACTTAAGATCTGACCAAGAAATAGCTTCAGTAGGAAGGATTGTACTATTGGGCATAGCTCTACTCACCACACTTTTGCCTTGCACAGGTGTATGCTTAACAATAAGATATAAGGTATTAGTGAGGCGATACATAACTTGATATTGAATAGCAAGGGGACAAGAACCTTCAAGCATATGAAG